>CABFOQ010021587.1:0-17971 GCA_900660455.1 Gephyroberyx darwinii | reverse complement strand
CCCGCTGACCTGTCTGCTCGCAGCGCCGGTCACCTCTGACGGGACCCGGGGAGGGAATTACCAGGAGGAGATCAGAGTGATGTCCCGTCCGGGTGTCCGAGGGGACCAAGACTGCCTTTGTTCTCTTTCGCCTCCGACTGGGAATTCAGACAATGCCTTCAGATTAGGGCCCTATTGTTGCTTTCTTTTCACACTCCGAGCAGGAGACAGTTTCATCTTCTGATTGTTTTTCTTGTCAAATAACACGGCATTCATGGTGGTTTATCTCTAATTTGAGGTGGGTATTCTGCACATGTTGTGATAATGGTTGGGCCACTGAATTCCCTACAGTTTTCAAACAATTATGAAAACAGCTTAGACATGCCTACGCTTTCCCTCAGATAAGAAACACATTCATCGAGATTCAGTCTTTATTTATTTAAAACAGTATCAGTGTCGTAATTTGAATACAGTGTGGATATATTCTGATTCATAAAAATGCTGTCATTTTACGCACAAACGTCTTACGGTTGTAATTTCACTGTAGCCCAATATATAACGTTTATACAAAACAATCCGAGTTATAGGATAAATAAACATGAACGCCTTGGCACTCTTGATCTCTTCTAAATTATTTATGTTTATAATTTTATTTTATGATTTTAAGTTTATGATATTATGCACATCTCTGCAGTCTTTGGCCGTGTGAATGACAGCTACACCGCACTGCCTCGTCAGCTGTTTGCCTACAACTCTTAGCCAAATAACTCAATATGGGATAAGTGGTAATTCAAATTCCTTTTTAGCACTTTCCACTCAAACGAACAGCAGGGCCTGGTTAATTGGCGAAACAGCGTGTCGTTTAAGTACAGGTCCTCACCTACGTGGTCAAATGGTAATAACATATAACTACTGGCTGTTTATTTCTAGGTTACGCTTCTCATAGGGATACTATACAGCAGGAGCAGATGGGAGCATTTGGTAGATTATGTCTTTTTATAGCCTATTCACCAACTGGGTTCTTTGAGGAAGGTCCAACTAAAGCCCTAGCTCCGACCTCATCGTTTACGCAGAGCTGCAGTGGAAAAATACTGTAAAAACTATGATTAACAGTCTGGGACGCTGCAGTCCTGCTGCCGCTGAACCAATATGATAGACAACTTTTCATCCCACCAACATCAATCCCTCTATTGTTTTTGTTGCGTGGACCAAAGATTACAGAAAGCGACCCATTGCACAACATCCCACATGTATTATCCTTGATTCTGATTTAGGCTGCTGCCCATTTGTAATTCTCTTTTTCCTGTCTTTTTTTTTTTTAACCTCTGATATTTGTTTCCAAGTCCATATCTCCTACACGAGACGCACAGAAACCACTAGCTGGGCGCCAAATAGCTTTGTTGGGGTTTGGGTTAATTCTGTTAATTCTGGCCTATCACTTGAAAGATCAGGTGAATGATTTGATTTGGCGGCCAGACTATCTGATTTTCTGCGGGGCATGTGGCTGCATTAACCCACAGGGGGACTGAGCGCGGAGACAGCCATGATTAATTCAGCTCTGCCTCTCTGAGAAATAAATACATAAATAAATAAATACATAAAGATGGCCTTCACACGCACTTAACCTTCTGCAACAGTACTTCAATTTGCACAACTGTACTTTCAGGTCAAAAGAGGAGCCCTATTGTTATAATACTGGTCTAGTCATAATTTTTTATTATAGTATCAGATCAATTTCTTACTCCAAGAATGGCCAAATGAGAGGCTGGCAGCAATAAATCACATCAAAAGCCGTCACATATTTTAGGTGATGCCCCCAACCCCTACACATGCATGCATGCACACACACACACACACACACACACACACAGATCCTGCATGCCCACAGGGCTAAATCATTCATCATACCTTATCTCATGCTCTACACAAGCATCCTATTGTTGTACTACAGAAATGCTACTGAATTGCAGCAAGACAAATCCAGAACAACTATAGTTTTATAGATTTGGATTGCTCATAAGGAAGGTTAATTACAGTGTCATGGTTTCAGACTGATTGAAACACACATGCAAGCGCGCACATACAAACACACACCTCTCAAACATGCCTCTGAGATGACTGACATCAACTTCTCTCACTGCCCCCCCCCCACTCCTGCACACACACACGAGTGCACACAGCTCTCATGAGGTACCTGCCAATCATCCAGATAGTGCCTTGCAGGGTTGTGGTGGACCACTGGAGGGGGAGGAGTGTTCTGCTGGTGGACAAACAGCTGGCCACACACCAACCTGACAGGCAGAATAAAAAGCAGCCATACAAAGTCAGAACATATAAGAAACATAACGTGAGGTAGAAAACATAAATTCAAAAAAAAATTCCAGACAATTTCTGTCGGTTTGTTCATGACAGACTATGGTTAGTTTTCCATGATTATATGATCAGGTGATGGCTTTCACTTCTGGTTTCAGCATGACCAATTTCCATTACATGGGCTGTATATAGACGTTTTGGGTTTGGGTTTGTGTAATGTGTAAAAGTAGTAGGGATACACGTATGCAGTGTGTGTGTCTGTGCATCAGTGTGCATCATTTATTCATTCAGCTGTAGTGGGCCACCACACCTAGACCATTACCAGCATTGCTAGAGCAAGTGAAATAAACACACACAATATAAATTTCCCCTCCAAGTCCAAGGCAAATGTTTAGAATTGTTATAATTCAATTATATCAGAATAAACAGTTTAATTTTTACAAAGTATCTAAATACATCTTGTGCAACAAGGTCGAACAAAACATGGGACCAAGATCAAAATGATCCCCATCTACCATTGCTACAAGCAGCAACAGAGGAGACAGCGTTGTCACTGTGCATGCATGTGCACAAGCAAGCTTGCATGCATATGTGCACATATTTGCGTGTAATTTTGTCGTCTGTTCCTGTGCCTAAAGTGTGTGGTTAGAGATCTGAGAAGCCGTAGGGTTTTCTTGAGCAACACCATACAGCCTTGCCACAGTGATAGGAAGACATGATGCAACAGCCATCTGCTGCTGAGGAAATGTACAGGCGCTGCAGCGAATGATGTCAAAACGAGAGCGAAGGAAGGAAGGGAGGGGGGGGGGTTAGAGAGAGGAGGAGAGGGTCTGTGGTTTGGGCAATAAAAATGAGAGGAGGGAGGGAGAGGGATGGGGCGAGTGTTGTGTCAAGGCCATTGAAACCACAAGAAAGGATACTGAATGCCCGGGGGGCCTCCACACCTCTTTACACCTCTGACACTGCTTCTCTCCCGCTCTCTCTCGCCCTCTCTCTCGCCCCCTCCCTCTTTCTTTCTGTCTCCTCTATCCTGTCTGCTCTCATAACCTCCTTCTATATTCACTCCATCGTAATTCCTCTTCATAACAGGAGGTGATTGTAGTTGGAACGAGACTTACAAAATATATGTCATTTAATGAACTATAGTATATATGTGAAACACAGGGGGAAATAACACATTACCTCAACACTACCCCCTGGATTATGAAGGAACCAGCTGACCACTGTTAATAACCTCCTGTCTGTGCCACTGAGTAAAACACCAGTCTGCAGTTGCTCCTATTATACACAATCAAAATAAAGGAAATACTATTCACAGGCCCAACGGTGCAAAAGGGGCACCCTCAAATCACTCTGAGGCCTATTTCGAGAGGAGCTACTGTATATAAATACGATCTATTATTCTTTGCTGGCCTTCTTCTGTCAGTAGTGGTAGCCTTTACTTGCCTTTCACCTGGTTTAGCTGCCAAACAGACACATGTAGGACAGCGGCCCCATCTGTTGGGGAGAGATGAGAACTGCACGCAGGGTCAGCCAGTGACCTGTCCAGTGGAGCTTCAGTGAAGTGGCACAGCCACTTTACAGCTAGTCGATGGAGGAACGCAGTAGGTCTTATTTTCTGACAAATTGGCCGCCCTTTGGGTCGTCTCTCAGGGGGAGACGCTGTGCTGTAGCAGACACTTTTGAGGAGGGCAGTTGGAGTGCTTCATTCACAAGCACACCTGCAAGCGCACACACATTCAAGCAGCTACACACAAATCACTCGTACACACATTTATATACACACACACATAGAGAACCTGCACAAATGTATAACACACATCTGCGCACACACACACACACACACACACAAGTACACTCTCCCTGGCAGTGGGTGTTTTGCTGGCGTGGCAGTAAAAGGATATCAGAGGGAAGCAGCCTCAGCAGAATCACAGTGGAGCTGCAGTGAGATGGAATACATTTCCAATACCACACACCCTTGATTTTAAAATGTGTATGTGAATGCACCAAGCCCTGACTGAATACATGCATATATGAATTCATATCAATGCAACCACACACTTATGTACGCACATGCACACATGAACACGCCCACACCATCCTTCAAACAGCCCTCTTCATCAGGTGTTCCCATGCAGTCCCAAAATACTGCATGAAACTGGGACAGTCTTTGGCTAATGGACACAGCGTGGCTATGGCTAGTGAGCTCTGTGCAGGATCTGTAGTGTTATAGACAGTAACAGGATATGACAGGCCAGCACTGATGCATAGAACATGAGGCTGGGACCAAACCATCCATCTTATCCTCTCGATCTCTGTAAGCATGCAAATGTGGAGATCTGTTTTTAGCTCCGGACAGAAAATGTGCTCATATCAGCAGAGCATCTTTTGAATATTTCCCAGAACTCTAGTGAAGAAACTGAAACTATTAACTTATGTTTTCTTCCATCTTTTGCACATGGTCTCTTGCACATACAACACCACACTCTTGCATCTCCATGTCCACATCTTCATCATCCATTACACCAGCCTAATGATATTTACCCTCGCAGACAAATGAACATAAACTACCAGTGTGCCTTTTACACAGAGAAAATTCATGCATTGTGAAAACATGGGACAGAAACCACACCTCACTTGTAACAACCCTAGCATTGAGCATGGATGTGCTTTCAGCGCCATCTGCTGTCGAAACTGTGCAACTCTCACAGCTTCACAATCAGGACATGATATAATAGATGTGCCATAGTAAAGGCTGAACCTATTTTATGTGTAGTATCGGGCAACAGTGTTTTATGTGGCCAGTCTAATTTGTTTGGGAGAGACTGAGACAAAGAGGGATAATGAAGAGTGGAGATCCACGGCCCTCTGTCATTGTCTCTGTCTGTCGCTTATGTTTGATAGGGTGGTGTTTATCCCTGCCATGTCGTTGGTGAGCAAAAACATTTGTCTGTTTTATTCCTGTCTTGGAAAACCTCACAAGAGTTATCTCAGTTTCCCCACATCCCTTAATCCTCATCTTTACCGTATCATACATCTTCTTTTGAATTGCAATTGAGAGCGTGATCTCAACGAAGATGATGTCATGAAGACAGGACAGAAAAAGCAGCGTTTATTTTTTAAATGATTGATCTAAACTGTGTTCTCCTCTGTTCTGTTCAAAACAGATGATCTAAGATGGACCTCTGATGGGCCAATCCTCTGAACCCGCCCTGACCTTTTGTTTTGCAAACTTTACACCCAGTCAGCTGAGCCAGGCAAGACTGCAGCAGCAATGAGGTCACCATGAGCCCTGGAGCAGAAAATAACAAGAAAAGCTACAGACACAGATAGAAATGAGAAATGATGACTTCTGCTACAGCGACAGTAAATCAAAATGCAGTAGACATCAGTATACATGCATACAACATAAGCTGTAGCCTTTTCCAAGAGCAGGTCTTATATTTCTGCCAAATAACTGCAGTTTATTGAGTTTCTGTGTGGCTCCTCTGGTTGCTGGTGAGGGTGAGGGTGATGACAAGGCTGTGGTCAAGCGATTGGTTCTTGTGCATTAAAAAGCCACTCAGCCACACCCTGTGTAATCTTGGCTATTCACCATCTACTGCTCATGCTGATGTGGTTGTGTTGGATGTGGTTGTCATCAGACCAAGCTATCGAGCCTGTGAGCAGAAGCGCTGATTCAGGGTGCTTGTCAATGTCGTTAATCATTTACAGTGACCTGAAAAATAAAACCTGATGAAATCTAGTGGTCAGCTGTTGTACGCCAAGATGCTTGATACTAGCACAAGATTACATCTGCAACCGAACACAATGTACATTAGAGCATGAGGTCATCGGTTCAACCTTACACAACCGCTTATGACTCACTGGGACAATGAGTGGATGTTCCAACTCATTTCTGACAGGCCAATTGCATTAGGGCAATCATACATAGTGCATTTCTCATATCCTCCAATACCACCGTCCTCTTGGATCTCCAATTGAATTTTGACCCTCTGATAACACTTGGGTCCATCGAGACTGAAGGGCAGGGGGATGCTGACAGGCGCTTTGTGGTTTGGCAAGATGTTTGGGCAGACATCTGCACGCACTACTTGCAAAGACTTTTACTCTCTAGCCATGTAGCCTGTAAACTGACCCCACATCAGCAAGCTGCTTCCTTTTGAGTTTAAACTAGCGGTTATGTCATCCTGTTTACACCACCATTGCCGTTACTGTAATAGAGCTGGAGACCTGACAGCTCAACTCTTGCGTTCCACAGGTTCTGTTCCAGCAGGTGAGACATTCCAGAACAGGGTTCTGTTGGGGTCAACTATCTTCTCTGTGAGGAGGACCTGAGGTAGTATCAAGAGGGCTCCAGGTCACATTTACATTGGTGTAAATACACCCAAGGATCCCAGTCAGACTTCCCCTCCCATAGGTGATTCAGGAAGTACGCTTTCTGGGTGTAGCTTGGCGCCCTAACTAGATCTAGCTTTACTTTAATGACATTTGAATGGCAGGTAAAAGATCTATGTGCAGTCCTCATTAAACTGTTTTTCCACTGTGTAGCAAGTTTCCCTGCAGGGAATTATGTATATCTACAATCTGAGTTTTGATGCAAGAAATGCAAAAGGTTTAGTTGCTTCAAACCTGTCCCCAGGCAATTAATGTCTTTCTTAACTTGTATTACTGACCTGAAGGTTTCTATAGCTGTAGAGATAAGCTGAGTGGTGCAAGGCAAAAGCAGCCCTGTACTGTTAGCACTCACCCTCAAGTCATCCACAATTGTGGCATTCACTCAAATGATTTAACAGTAGGGAAAACCATGCATATCATGGCGCTGGGCACCCTTTTGAGCCTACCTCATTTTTACTAAAAGTGTAAAGCTTCTTACTCAAGTTTCTAAAACAGTAAGGCGCATAGGAGCACTATACATATTCAGAGATAAAACTAAAATCACCTTTAAGACAATAACTCAACTTAAAATTGCAAAGACTTAAGGAGACAAGAGTCAGAAGTCATGTCGGAACACATGTGCACTTTATTGGGATTGTTTAGTCAGTGTACAGGTTGGCCCCACCGGTCTGGCACCCCATCACCTCGAGACCCCTTACCCCACCGCCCCAGGGATGGAACCTCCAACAGGGGGGAAGAAGAGGTCACGATTGGGTTTTGCATAACAAAAACAAAAAAATTAACAGGACCAAGATATTTTTAAGGCTGAAAGTACAAAAAACCCAGACATAATTTACATACAAGCGATACTACAACAATGTTTAAGTATGCGCCAACCACTGGGCAGCCTTCACAGAGGCGAATACGTGTCTGAACAATGCAGTTAACATTTGGAATAATGTGTTTGAACAATGCAGTTAACAAACATTTGGAATGACTCAAAGAAAAACAAAATGTACATTTTTTTAAGTCCTCAGATGCAACTGTAGAACCTCGGGGTGCTTTTTTTTTTTTTTTTTACTTAGCCAAAAAAACATTACCGTCACCTTCACCGTTCCAGTTTTTTTAAAATCCTGAGTCAAGCGCCAAAAATAACTGAAGCCATGCCAATGAGTTGGTCGTCTAGGCTCTGCGCCTGAGTGTGTATGAGAATGTGTGGTGTGTGGTTGTTTTGCGCAGAGCTGAAGTCGTTGTTGGGCGTTTGGTCGGGGGGAAAAAGAGGAACAGTCTGTTTAGAAGCATTTGCGGTGGACGATGGAGGGGCCGGACTCATCGTACTCCTGCTTGCTGATCCACATCTGCTGGAAGGTGGACAGGGAGGCCAGGATGGAGCCTCCGATCCAGACAGAGTATTTACGCTCTGGTGGGGCAATGATCTGCAGGAAAGAAAAGTCGATTAGAGATACGAATGCATTGTTGTCATACTATCATTTCAGTATGTATTAAAGGCTAAACATTCCTTTTGTGGGGTTTTGGAATAAGTCAGCTCACCTTGATCTTCATGGTGGATGGGGCCAGGGCTGTGATCTCCTTCTGCATCCTGTCAGCGATGCCAGGGTACATGGTGGTACCTCCAGACAGCACAGTGTTGGCATACAGATCCTTACGGATGTCAACATCACACTTCATGATGCTGTTGTAGGTGGTCTCATGGATTCCGCAGGACTCCATACCTGGAGAGCAGATACAAAATGGGTGTCACTACATGGAATTACAGTGCAACCATAAGGGTTCAAGTATGTTTGAGAACAAGTGCTGCAGGTAGGGGAGTTATTAGCAAACATACCAAGGAAGGAAGGCTGGAAGAGGGCCTCTGGGCAACGGAACCTCTCATTGCCGATGGTGATGACCTGTCCGTCGGGCAGCTCGTAGCTCTTCTCCAGGGAGGAGGAGGAGGCAGCAGTGCCCATCTCCTGCTCGAAGTCCAGGGCGACGTAGCACAGCTTCTCCTTGATGTCACGCACGATTTCCCTCTCGGCTGTGGTGGTGAAAGAGTAGCCACGCTCTGTCAGGATCTTCATGAGGTAGTCTGTGAGGTCGCGGCCAGCCAAGTCCAGACGCAGGATGGCGTGGGGCAGGGCGTAGCCCTCATAGATGGGCACTGTGTGGGTCACACCATCACCGGAGTCCATGACGATACCAGTGGTACGACCAGAGGCGTACAGGGACAGCACAGCCTGGATGGCAACGTACATGGCAGGGGTGTTGAAGGTCTCAAACATGATCTGTAGGGAGACAGGAGAGAACAATGAGTATTGACATTACAACATAAGTTTTAGCTCTGTGGGCACTGCACTCAGTACATGCATTAGAGTGAGCCTCAGAAGTTAGTTGAGAAAAGTGCAGAAATTCAACATTCCTTCACACTTGTGCATGTCAGATATTGCAGTCAGAGCTCTTTTATAGGGTGCTGATCTACTGGCAGAACTATGTTCATTATGGCCACAAGTGCAGATATAAAAAAAGGGCACACAGTCAAGAGAGACCTGTTGTTTCCAGAGAAAGATGACAGATCATCTTATAGGAGAGAGGTCCTGGAGGAGAGGGGAGGGAGGCGCAAGTGAGAATAGAATAAAGGAGAAATTCAAGAGGGAAGAGGAATGGCCTGTACTTTACCAGTCTGGACTACAGATAGTTAAATGTTGTAGTGTGAGGTTAAATTGAGACATGGTCAAGATAAACTTGAATGGTCAGTATGTGTGCCAAGTTTGGGTTTATACCTGGGTCATCTTCTCCCTGTTGGCTTTGGGGTTCAGGGGGGCCTCTGTGAGCAGGACAGGGTGCTCCTCAGGGGCAACTCTCAGCTCGTTGTAGAAGGTGTGATGCCAGATCTTCTCCATGTCATCCCAGTTGGTCACAATACCGTGCTCAATGGGGTACTTCAGAGTCAGGATACCTCTCTTGCTCTGGGCCTCATCACCAACGTAGCTGTCCTTCTGGCCCATACCCACCATCACTCCCTGGAAAAATATAGCAGGTAGCTTGTTAGGTTTTATTTGTTCCTCAAGTGTAGTACAGCCCATCAAAGTAGTAATAAATGGCAAGTAGTTTCCATTTATAGTTACAAGTGAGAGCTACATCACGTTAGCAGAGTCAATATGTTGCTGTGGAACAGGCACATCAGTTGTAAGTATAAGTTTCTAATACAGTATCAGTTGAAATTAGTTTGGGTGTGGCCCATTGCCCATCTGCATGGTTAAACTTCCAATGTTCAAGCTCAAACTAAATTAAGTGTTCATAAATTACACATTTCAAGTTCAATCAGGAATATGGCCTCATATTCTCAATTTCCTAGTAATAATCTCAATTTGGCAGTCATTTAAATATAATGGTTTTGCTCACCTGATGCCTGGGGCGACCGACGATGGAGGGGAAGACAGCACGAGGGGCGTCGTCTCCGGCGAATCCGGCTTTGCACATACCGGATCCGTTGTCAACAACCAGTGCGGCGATTTCATCTTCCATGGCTGAACTGTAAGAGGGGAAAACGACGTTAAGTCACACGAACCGCTAGGACCACACCAACTGTCAGTCATTTCCCAACAGCGCCCCTTTGCCGCTCCATGTTCTCACTTCCTGTTCCTAAGTTGCAGTTCACGAGCAGAGCCACTGGGTGGAGCTCGCTCAACACATTCCGACAGCCAGACAAAGGAAGTGGCGCTGCATTCTGTTATTACCATATAAGGACATGGTTTGGTTTGAGCAGCTTTGCGGCTACCGGCGGCGTGGCGCGCGGCCAGAGCGGCAGGGTTCAGCGAAAAGGAACATTCTACATTTCAGACCCCGACGCGACCACTCCCTCAAGTTTACGACCCCTCCTTCTCCCACTGCCCAAGTCCCTGTTGCCCAATCTTGCTGCTTTAAGAGTACAAATGCCCCCTGAAATCTTTGGTACAATGTTACTGCGTCATAACGTTAAGTAAACCTCACCCTCATTCATTGCACACAGGATTATCCAACCCCCCCCACCATGGCTAAGCCCATCATGACTGATCATACAACCCCTTTCTCATAAAACACTGGATCAACTCAAGTTCTCCGGTTACTCAAAGGCAATAAATTGACGTTATATAATGAAACTCAGATGTTGACTCATCAGTTGGTCATAAGTCCTCGACCGATTCGCCATTTCCTGAAAGCCACGCCTTTGTCAGTGACTCAATTGTCATTTCGCATTTTTCCCCTTTTCTCAAGTTCAAGATAGCAAGACACTAAGTGATAAGGCACTTCTAGTCGATCAATGCATTAAAACAATTATGCAGGCCGGGTTAACCTTTACTCGCGTCCCTCTATAAGGACCAATTTACAAATGAGACTAGTGAGCTGTATAATAGGTAAGTAAAATTCACTGTCCAACTAGTGCTTAAGACAGATTTAATTAAAGCTTAAATGCTACTCTTGCAAGACTGAAGGGCGGCGTTAGCATGATGTGGCTAGGCTAACATGCTAAAGTAGGTCACACCCCGCCGCAACGGGCGCACAAAGGGAGCAGCCGGGATCCAGACCCGACCTCAAATCCAGAGTCTCGACCAGACTACCCCTGTCCAGGGAAGATTAAAGTACAAACAGGGCAAAAACCAGATGTTGCACAGCTGTTACAGGTTTAGACTTGTACCACTTGGCACGTGAGACGGTTATTCAGAGAGCAAATGCACCTGTGAACCGCATAAGCACCAAGCCTTAACGACAACAAGCCATTACCATCGCATGCTTTAAATATGTATTGTACCAACAATGTCTAGCTTGATCATTTTTTTTTTTTTAGATCATTAAGTTAGCAGCATATAGCCAGTGTTTGACAGGACAAAGAGCCTCGTGGTTCCTGTCATCTTTTGCACTTTTGAAATATTAAATTCACATTTGCAGTTAAAATTCGACGTTTACTTAGCATATGGTGTGCGGAATTTGAATAAATGTCTGAAATCTTACCTTTAGGTGGGGGGGCTTTTCGCTTTAAGGGAACCGGTTTCAGGCAAATGATATCCCGCACAAGCTGCGTGTAACGGCGCTCAGAGTGAATCCGTTATTCGTGGGCGCTTGTTTTTTATACGTCGTCAGTTGCCCGGCTCGAGCCATAAAAGGTAAACTTTCGGATTTGGGCTATCTGATTGGTCAAGCGTCATGCACTGGGGCGCGTCGCGTGCACACTGCTGCACTACCAGCTCGCGATTTGGTAGAGGGAGAGGGAGTGAGAGAGAGAGAGAGAGAGAGAGAGAGAGTAGGAAAGGATTGGAGAAAATAAAAGGGAAGGGATTGATGTTATGAGGCCTAGTAAAAACTAATCCCATGATATACCGTCTTCTGTATAGGTTAAATGGTGTATAGATTATGTAGTAATACTGAAGCTGTTTCCTTTGCACCTGCTTTTTGCTGTAGTTAGACAAGTTTTGAGACAAGCACGTCTAGCAGCAAGTACTCCACTCTGCAAAGTCTATGAAGGCCTCAACTCATCCTGTCACCTCCGCCCTACCAGGCCTTTTCATTTACTCCTTTATAGTCAAACCTGACCCTGCAAGATACTTTAGACCGGCCGGTGCATGGAGGTGATATGAGGGGTAGCGATCTGTCACTGCTGTTGCTGTTGTGCACTTTGGGAGCCACAGAGCCACTGCATCACCAAAAACATACAGACACATGCTGGTTCACCGTGGGCCTGGGTACAGCCACCTTTATAGGCTACCCCCTGCCCATAATTGCCGGTGCCTGTTGATAATGTTGATTCCATGGTCATGTATTTGTGTTATGGGAGGAGACTGACTTTCCTGCTTGGAGTTCACCTTTAAATATCCTGCTACAGGGTGCACGTTGATAGTCTGCTGCCCCTCTTTCTTTCTCTGCCTGTGATGCAGTGAGTTAACAAAAGGTATGAGATTGGATGACACACGTGGCTTTAATGCAACACATTTCAAGCCATGCGGTAAGCTCTAGACGACAGAAAGAAAAGAGAGCTGTATTATTACTTCCCCCCCACCACCATACGCCGTGAGTTAAATGACCAAATTGTGGAAGTAGAAGGCTATAGGAGGCTTTCAGGCAGTGTTCCAGCTGCCTTTCTATCATGCACATCTCAGCTATTGTGTGTCAGTCTGAGCCACAAGGGAAGCAGGAAGCGCCAGGGCTCTACCTGCTACCAGACAGACAATATTATCAACCCTCCCCAGCCCCCAGCCTTTATCAGCCCCTTTTGCTTTACCTTTCTTGCTCTGGCTCACACAGACATACAGACTGCTCACTAACACACCTTCATTGCTCTTATTCACCTCTATCCTCCACACCCCTAAAACACACACACACACACACACACACACACCGCTCTTACTTCCATTCCCTAGCTGCCCCACTGTAATACCTAAGGGTGGAATTTAAGATGTTGGGGGCCTAGTTTGCTGACGTACTCATACCGTCACCATTAGCGCCATTCAAACTCTGACTAATGAGGACCATGTGACTCAATCCCAGATTGAAAATACTAGTCCTGGGCTAGCCGGCTAGTAAAAATTTCCATTCCTGATTCACTGCCACATCAAAGTCCCATAAGCTGTCAGACCACAACAGCATTATCATAAGCTGTGTGCTCCAATGCTAAGCTCTCTGGCCCCCTCCATTTTTACCTCCTCTGACCTCTTCCTCATTCCTCCTCTTTTTCTCCCCCTCTGACCTCTTCCTCATTCCTCCCTTTTCTTCATCTTTTTCTCCACCTTCCACTCCTACTCTTTATCCTCCTTGCTCCTCTCAGTCCTCTATCCCCCTCTCCTCTTTCTCCTCCTTAATCTATAACATCTGGTGGACGCGGTGCTACATCATGAGTGTGTACATTTGTAGTACGGGTGGCCCCGGTGCGGATCGAGGCCCTAACTGTGGCAGCGTTAGTACCATGCTCTACCATTGAGACATACAGCACCTCCTTCTCTTCCTTCTCTACCACTTCCTCTTCCTCCCTCCTCTGTGTCCACTCCTATGTATCATATCTTTTCCTGTTCTCGTCCTGTCTTTCTTGTCCTCTGTCATGCTATTAGATTAGACCTTAAAGGGACTGTGTTTCCATTCACATCATATGAGCCTTTTATGTTTGTTAGAAGTCTGTGGCCCCGCATTGGTAAAGGACACACATCTAATATGTAAAGAGAGGGCGACTTCCCTATAACCCTGTGGACTTTAGGAGGGGAAGCAGCTCATTTTGGTCCCACTGGGCCCAAATTAAGACTAAATCTATTCCCGCACTTGTCAGTGTTGATCTGCATTTAAAAAGAGATTGATTAGGGACAGACCGCTCCATTAATCCACGTGGAATCAGATTTATGACTACTGTGAGTCAGTCTTTGTGTAGCTGAGTCATATGGCCACTGTTGGAGGGTTTATGTTTTGAAAGAAGACCATTTTGAGGAGATATACACATATTCACATAAAGTGAAGAATATATATTTTCTGTAGTTTTATTGGCGATTAAAAGTTGCTGTACTGTGACCGGCAGGTGAAAAAGGTTAGTTCCGGTGACGCTGTGAACAGAGGTTTGAACTGAAACAAACTGAACGGTTGTTGACGCTGTGATGGCGCAAACAGGGATTGGTTGGAAAATGTTTGATGCAGCTGAAAGGAGTGCCTCAGGATCTGCAGTCTTGTGTGTGTGTGTGTGTGTGTGTGTGTGTGTTGTTGTTTATGA
The DNA here is from genome assembly GCA_900660455.1 of Gephyroberyx darwinii. Lineage (NCBI taxonomy): Eukaryota > Metazoa > Chordata > Actinopteri > Trachichthyiformes > Trachichthyidae > Gephyroberyx > Gephyroberyx darwinii. Next base: position 3,582 of record CABFOQ010021587.1, on the reverse strand, counting down.
TTTTAGGCTTGCATGATTGAGTGAGTCATGGTTTCGGTCCCTCCTATGGTAATTCAGGTGAAAAACTAAACCGTATGACATGTTCTTGTCAGTTTATTACCATTTGCTCCTGAGTCCAACAGTTGGGTGGGAAAGGAGCTGACCTCTCACCTTGGTGTGTCTTACTGGTAGTAAGTAAGAGGTCTCTGGTTAAGTGGTGTGTTGTCAACACTGTCACTGGGAATGTCTACTAGCAAGTGCTTGGAACGCTATCAGACGAAGACTCCTCTCATGTATCATAACAGTGTGTGTGTGTGTATGTGTGTTTATGCCCTGGGTGCCAGCGCAATGCAGTCCCTGATCCGGGGCCTTGCTGCCAAGGTCCTAAGTGCAATAAAACAACCACCTAATGAATTTTTCTGAGGATCTTATCCAGACATGAATTTGTACACAGACACTTGAGGTGTTGTGTATAATGACCATAACTAGGAGTAGAGGTTGTCTAAACAGCCCACTTGCTACATTAAGTGACACTTTAACAAGAGTAACAAGTGGAAGTGCAGAGTTAGCTACAGGTTACAGGCCTGACGACGGGCCTAAGGAAGGCAGTGAATGAGAAGGAGTTGGAGCTGTTTGTATTTTGTTTGTAGTTTAGCTGTAAAGGCTGTCTGTCCCCTTTGCCCTTTCTCATGTACAAAATCACCTGGTCTGGATATTCTTACAAAGGGATATTCAGCAGATTAACCAACGTGCCACTTTTGGAAGCAGACAGGGGGCCAGGGGTCAGTTCATACAATTGTTTTCAGCCAGCTGACTTGTTTTGCTGTCAACCTTTCAATGGTTGTTGTTGTTGTTACCACTCCTATTTGGTACTCATTATTGATCTTTTTCTGTTATTGGGGGTCGGACCTGAAGTATCACAGTTCCAACAAATCATCGGTTGGTGGTTTTGACATGGATTGAGCCTCGGTCTAGTCCAAGATTTATTTTTTCAGTAGAGAGCTTTATTGGGCAAAGGCTCTTAGTCTTCCTTTCAGCTTAACATTCATGTCTGTGCAACTCGCCCTGAGACCTTCGCATCTGAAGGCCATACTGCACAAACAACTTATTGTGGTAAAATATATGGGCAATTTTACAAACAGTATGACCATCGGTTTTTTCATAGTGCAATTGTTTGTTATCCATCTTGGTTTTGTCCCACTTGTCAATCCCCATTTGTGCTGCAGGAATTATTGTCCATCTCCAGTTAAATGTGGCCTGTGTATCATTGAATAAATCTAACCACAAATGACAGCTAATGGATGAAATTCACAGCATTTTGTGTACTTTGTGCACTGTGTGGGTTCTTCTAAAATGACAGTGGATTATACTCATCCAGTTAGTGCTTTATGTTGGGTAGAAGAAATACTTTATAACTGTCCATTCACTTTATTCACATGGCGGCCATATTGGAATTACATCATCCTTGGGGTAGAAAAACAGAAGACTGTCAAGCAAATGGAAACAATGGCAGCCTGAAGGTCCTTTGACAAAAAAATAACAATATACACCAAAATTATCCTTTGATAGTGTCAAGAGATGAACAGAGCTGAAGGCCAAAAGAGCCAAGAAGGTCCAAATGCAGCAGTAACTGGACTGATATTGAAGATAAAACCTGCTCATACCAGTACTTCACCTGCCCATAATGTTAGCAGTTAACTACTTTATCTTGTTAATGTTATATTTATCTCCAACCAACTAGGTCTAAATGTGTAAATTGTACATTATATATACAATACACATTTTTGATGTATATGTATTTTGGCCAAAAGACCAATTCAGTCTACCATAGTTTACATCTGCTTCAGTCTTCCATGTCAAATATGGCCACCATGTGAATAAAGTGAATTTATATTGTTATATAAATAAGTGATGTATTTAGCACATGTTGCAATCTTGCTTTATATGAGTGAAGGCCAGGTGATGTTATACCTCCTGTCCGCTGAAGTCAGGCAACACCTTGGCCATGTGATGAGTCAATCAGTAACCCAGTGTCCTGTAGTGTGTGTTAGTGTGTGTGAGTGACTCAAAGGTCAGAGAACAATTTTAAGTCACAACAGATGATCATAATGAAATGTTTTGTCTTTGATGACAGTGTGACAGTGTACGGTGGACCTTGACTCCAGGCTGTCCTCTCAACTCCCTCCTCTCACCTATAAAAAAACAGATTCACACTTTAATAACACATGCACGCATGAACTTACAAATTGTAACGTATATGTATATATGTGTGCAATATGTATGTGCACGTGTGTGCGTGATCTCAACTTTTACCAAGGGACCGAAGTGTTGTGACACCCTCCTGTGATGTCATCAGACACATTCTATTTTTCTCTTCAAATAAGGCAACAAGAGTGGAAGCAACACCAGAGTGGAAACACCAAAGCTGTGTAGCGGCTGCCTGTTGCCACTCCTTACATCAATAAACCCCTCCCACGGTCTTCCTGTTCCTCTAATGAGTAAAGATGCCGCAAGTTTCCCTCTGCTCTCTACCCAAGAAGGCTATAATCGACCAGTTCACACACGCTATCTCCTTTCCTAACTGAAATTTCAGTTGTGGCTTGGTAGCTTGTGGGCAAACCTACTCCAAAATAGTCAACGGGGTTTGGGTGTGTACGTGGGTGTGTTTAAGGGGGAGGGGAGAGCAGCCATGAAAGGCCTGTTGCTGCTATTGGGAAAAGGGGGTGGACATCAAGGGGTTGGTACACACACACACACACACACACACACACAGTTCCACATCTGCTGCCTTGGGTCCATGAGCGGGTGGGACCACTGGTGCTATTTAGACTGCTAGACTGCAGCTCAATACAAAACCCATTAGCTGCAATTAGTCTTGAGTGAGATCGAAAGCAAAGGCTTGGTGAGACAGATGCAAAAAGAGGGATGGAAGAGAATGAGGACGAGATGGAGAGCGAGAGCAAGAGAGAAAACCAAGATGTAGAGAGAGGGAGTAAGAAAATGAGGTAGGAGAGGAAGGGAAAGGGAGAGGATGAGATGTCTCAGTGATGTTCTGGATACCTCTCATTTATCACCGACCTAGCAGGGCGTGTTTATGTCTCTGTGTGTGTATGCATGCATGTGTGTGTAATAGTGGATATTATATATATTACATATTACACATACATTCCAGGTCATGAGGGGTCAAGTTGATTGCAGCAGTCATGGTTTTCTCCATGGGATTTACAACAGAGAAATTGAAATGTGTATCAAACTTTTGACGCAATGCATCGTGACTCAAAGTTTTGTCTAGCAGCAATATTCTGTTTTCCTCTCCTCCTCCTCCGCCTCCTCCTTCTCCATTCTTTCTCTCTCTCCATTCATCCATTCCCCAATCACGTTCAGCAGGCATGTCTGTCCTCCCCCCTTTCCGCCCTCCCTCGCTCCCTCGCTCCCTCTGTCTTTGCCGCTTGTTGAAAAGTAACTGGCCGACCCATTGTTTCCCATCTGACTGGTCAGAGTTTCAGAGAGGGATCCCCTATTCACTACCACCCTTCGCTCGCCTCCCTCCCTGCCTCACTCCGTCCTTCCTCCCTTCCCCCCACCCGTGACACGGCTCGCGGA
>CABFOQ010021586.1:23440-36536 GCA_900660455.1 Gephyroberyx darwinii | reverse complement strand
AGAGAGAGAGAGAGGGAGAGAGAGAGAGAGAGAGAGAGAGAGAGAGAGAGAGAGAGGGAGAGGGAGAGAACATTTAAGTGTCATGACATACCTATTTAACAATGAATGCCAAAACATTTACAAAATATAGGCATACATACATACAGATGCCAACCAATAATACCATCACAGATTTGTTGTAACAATCCCACTCCTCCCAGAAAATAAAACTTTCTCTCTGATATCCCACTGGTTTACACCATCAGCCACCTATGAACAGTCCTTCCCCACGTAGCAAGGTGCTCTCAAATGCTGTTTAATGTGACGTAACTACAAGAGAGGAAGACCCAGCCACAGTTGTACGCCATGGTAGCTGAATCAGCTTTCCCCTATTCTTACCTGCTCGTTGTAGATCTCCAACATACTGAAAAACACCTGTGAAGAGACAAAGACCTTTATAACAACACGACTACCCGACACCATACCAACACACACACACACCTATTCATCTATGTGAGCACATGCACTGTGCCTGCACCCCACCTGGCACTGTCTGGTGTCCTGGTTGTCCCTGATAGCCTGAAACAGTCGGTCACAGAGCGTAGGGACCAGGCCTTTATTAGGCCCGTAGCCCACCATGGAGTAACTCTTCCCTGAGCCAGTCTGCCCATAGGCCAACAGAGTAGCATTGTAACCCTGCAGACAGAATTACAGAAGGTTCAGTATCAGAATAAAATAAAATAAAATAAAATAGAACCTCACATATCCAAAAAAAAAAGCAAACAGGCACAGTGAACAAAATCTGCTTAAGTGCAAAACAGGCGGAGCTTTTTGATCCATGAGATTCATCACATTGTAAAATGTAAGATCACCTGCACTGCATTCTCCAGGATCCCTTCCCCCAGGTCCTGGAACACACTGCCCTGAGGGGGGGATAGTACGGTGTGAGCTGCAAGCACACTCTTCTGTGCAACATTGTCTTGCTGCAACAGCACTCAACTCTCATTTAGGTCTATTCAGTCTAGGGGCAGTCTATTTAAGCAGTCTAGATGATGTATCTGTATCTTCAGTATGCTATAGTTGTTTCATCTTCAGTACATTTTATTTGTTCTATTAGTTGCAGTCTGATCTATGTTGGATTCTCTGCTGCTCCTGCAATTACCCACAGGGATCATTAGAGAGATATCTTAGACAGTGAATATCCCTGGACCTATGTGTGTGTATTTGTGTTCCTGTTCCTGTTCCTGTTCACCATGCTGTGATGAGCTAACCTGGTCAGCGTAGCGCCCCCCTGGCTCTTCAGGTAGGAAGAGGCCCCTGCGGTCTCGTGTGAAGCCGCTGTGGGACCAGTAGGCATAGTCGAAGCAGAAGGAACGGCGGTTCTGGCCGTTGCGAGGGTCCTGGATAGTGATGGAGCTCGATGCCATGGAGACGACACAGTGGCTGCCCGCATCCCTCTCTCGCTGGATGGAGAAAAGGAAAAGGAGGAGGAGGGGTTGAGGAAGATGTTCTAATGGGAGAGAGTGGATGAATGAAGGCAGGAAAGGTGGAGGAAGAGACGATCATAACCACATTCTATTTCAAGGAACATGGGAGGAAGGAAAAGTGAGAGATGGATGTTGATTTTCTCTTTGGAGGAATTAGTTAGTCTTTATAGATATGATGCAGCAGGTGCCCACACCCCTCTTTCTGAGTTGAGGAGAAGAACAGGGGGAGGATGATGAGAGAGAGAGGAGGGAGAAGGATTGTCAGAGGTCATGACAACGGCCTGTGATGGATAGTACTGGATTTGAAACCAGAGATGATGCATCACAGAGGAAAGAAGGCTTTGTAATGTCAGAGGTCGTAACAGCTAACTGCATCCCTCTCTTGATCAATTGAGAGGATGGAGAGAGGGAGGAAGGAGGGCCTGGTGGGCAGGATTTGAAAATGTAGCTTTTTTATTACATTTTTTGTTTCTTTACAGTTCTTGCAATTTAGACACACAGCCTTGGAGTCTTTATGGAGATAGAGTGGATGCCCACTCCCCTCTCTCTGCTGGGAGACGAGGCTAAGGGACTGGGGGGTAAGACAGAGGGCGTTATGTACTTTTCTTGATTTGTTTAGAGAATATTAACAGAGATTATTCGGCAGCTGCCCACATGCCTCTATAAAAGACACAGGGAATAAGAGTGTAAAGAGGAGGAGGGGCATGGAGTGTCAGTAGTCAACAACAAAACAACGAAGGTAACTGAAGGATCAGTTTCAAATTTCAAAAACATGCACAATCCCAAACATCAACTTTCTGTTCAAAATGAGTTGAGAAATAAGTAGAATCTATGAACTTGCACACTTATTGTACTTTCATGCTCCAAAATTTACACTAGGGGGGTGAGTGCACGTTTCCTCATCTAAAAACATTCTCTGCAACATCTACTTTGAAATGGCAGGATAAATACAGTATCCATTACAGAGTAAGAATACACTGAGTGATACAGAATACATAAGAGATGTGGTCAGGAACACACAAAAGGCAAGAAATAAACAAAGAAACTGTAAACATGAAATAAATGACAGACATTTAAACACTGGAGACAGGAAGTCATACCCCTTCATGCTGCTAACTGGATTAACACTGACCTTGTTGAAGGGCCGGACTCTGACAGCCACTTTGACACAGTCCTTGCCATGCATGTCTGCTGCTTTAGCCCGCATGCTGCAGCAGAGAGGGAGCAGCCCAGGAGACTGAGTGACCAGCTGAGTGATCAGCTGTATGGGAGACCAAACTGTGTGGAGCTACTGGGTGAAACACATCAACCGTGGAAACACAAATTATGAAATGTATCTTCTTGTTAAATCATTTATGAAAGTGAGAGGAAAACGTTTTGCTTGCCATTTCTGCAAAATAAGGCAATTATGGTTAATAGTAAGAGTTCATATAAATCATTTATATTTTTATGCAGGGTAATATAAATTGTATATTGATCAAGTGTTCACTTTTGTTTGTGTCTAGCAGGATGAATCAAGTAGTTCAAATGTTTTTTTTTATATTAGATATATTAGACTGTAGTGTTTGTCTGGTGAAGTGGTAGCAGTGGCGACACGGATGGTTACCTGAAACTGGACACGTGGTTTCACTTTCACCGGTCTACTACTATAAATTATACAGTAGACACACATCCCTGGGAAACAGGAGAACTCCAGTCCAAATTACACAGGAAACCTACACACATTTGTGTAACCATATTGTGTGGACATTCCCCATCTTTAGCCCTTAACCTGACCTCGTTTCATACTGAGAGTTGACAAGGGAAGATTTAGGGATATTTTCCTCATTTAAACCGTAACTATTGTTTTTATATGTTATATAACCTATTTTTAAGACCACGCAGAGGATAAGGTCTCAGTTGTTTATGAAGCATAAGATGCTCATAGCTTCTTTAAAAGGGCAGCTGAACACTTCATACAGATAGAGGAAAGCTTTCTCATCCAGTCACTTCCCTAAACCCGCATCACCCGAGCAACCACCGATCATCAGCCAACCCAGCAAGCACATGCACCCAAGCAGGAAATTGAAGAGACAATCACTGCACACCAGTCTCAAAGAAATATTCAAGCTTCACCATATTTATCAAAGAGCAGTCATCAAAAAAATAAGACATTCTACATACATTCATCTGAAAATAGCATATGTGTCAGATGGCAGTTGCCATTAATTTAATAAAACAAGGCTACATGTCCCAAAACAAGCCTATTAACAAGTCCCAATCACTGTGCAAGTCCATTTTCTTTAACAATATACAACACACCTGTGACATACAAAAACAGTCCAAATCTGTTGGCAATAGTGTACAAATCTGCATCTTCAAAAATCCAACTATCAAATGTAAATGTTAAGACTATGACAAGGGCAGCCTGATTAGATGAACAAATGCATTCAAGACACTTCAAACATCAAAGTGAACATCATTCTTGATTTATTTATTAACTTTATTTGGAACATAGCAAAAGACTATTTACAGATTTATCAGTAGAAATGGATCGTCTCCACTGGGTTGGTTGCTTCTCTTCTTAAATAGAAAAAACAGCAGGCCTCAAAAACTTCTTAAAAGGAAACAAAAAAAAATTAAAATCAAGAGCACGTAAATAAAACCTCTTGTTCAGAGGCGAGTTCAGTTTCGTCTGTTCTGGGACCAGTTTATGGGAGCTTCTAACACTAGAGTTCTGCATGGATTGCCTTCACTTGTGCCATTCTGCACCCAGAGAATTATACTCAGTGATTACAAGGAAGGTCGCAAAATGGCCAACATAACATGGCCACAGGTGGGAGCTCAACGCGTACCAGTGAGACAAGCAAACTCCAAACACAGTCCTCTGCCACACTGCTCTCCATCAGTGTGCGCTTTGTCGCATTCAGTTTCCCAGAAGCATTTTCACACCAAAATAGTCTTTATTCTGTCCATGTGGGAAACCAGACAAAGACAACTGTAGTGCTATGAGGCTTTTGAGGAAATGGAGCCATGATGAGTAGAGTTTAGAGAAACGCGACATGGAGACATACACACTCGACGGCTCCCGGCCGAGTTGGTTCAGATCTTCAGGTTGTCTGAGGTTCACTGGCTGAAACCATTTCCCTGCTCAGAGTTTCTTCCTCCGGGTGACAGGTTTTGTGAAAACTGTGTCTATTATTCGTTTGCGTCGAAGGTTCATGTGAGGCGCCGGGGCCTCGCCTTCCTCAATCCTCTTCTGAGCTCGGGGGACAGACTCAGCTGGGCTGGGCAGAGGGGAGATCAGCTCCACCTTTGCTATCGGAGGTGGCTCCAAAGCTGCTTTGGGCCTGGAGACAGAGACATTAAACAAAACAAAAACCTTTGAGCAGGCGTTCTGTTTTCAGCACAAGACACAAATACAAACTTATGAACATCAGTATCAGTATCCTCTATTAGTTTAGGGGAGAAAACGGCTTACTTGGCTGTTCGTTTCCTAGTTGTTCTGGATTTAGAAACGGCTGCTGCCGTCTCCACCTCCACATTATCTTCTGAAGCATTTTCATCCTGAAAAAACACCAGTGCTGTTGAAAAGTACTCCTCATACATCATTATTTCTACCTCACGATCAAGATTACTCCTGACTCATCAAATGAAGTTAAAAGCCACGAGAAGTGGTGCTTCAGTTATTGAACAGTTAAGAGGCACTGTTGTTCACATCGTGTCAAAAAACCCTCTTAGCTGTTCTAAAATCACTGTAAAACAACACCGACTGGCTTACTGCTTGTAAAAAATAAAAACATTAAAAAAAAAAAAAGGCACTACACTACCGTAATAAAAATAATTCAAATGTTTTTAATCAAAAATAATTCTACAAACCAAAACAGCGAACAGTAGCTAAACAACGTGGTTGCTAAGCAGCACCATTGTAATCCCTACCATGCTACAAACTATCTGACAATCAATAATTAGGATTTAAGTTGTCTTGTGCTGAGGAACCGTACACAGCAGAGTGGGACAAGTGGTTTAAGTTAGCTCTTACTATTGTTATAGATACTGTTATTAATACTGAAAACATTTATGTGATCACAGGTGTGCGTCTATCTGTATTTTACAACGGCTGACTTCAACACTGATCACACTTAGGCTCAGGGCACAAACCCAGTGTCATACACACACAAACAGTGGACCTGAACACCTTAGCCCTCATCTTACCATAGTGGCAGGGACAACCTTTCTTCTGGTGCGGGTGACAGAGGGCAAAGACACTTCGCTCTGGACAGGAGACTCTGCTTTACGGGCTGACACAGACCAACACCGGGTTAATGTCACATCGCTGATATATATATATATATATATATGAATGGATGGATGGATGAATGGATAACAGGAAGAAGCAACTGACCTCTTGTCCTCCTTCGTGAGGGGGAGTAGATGATTGAATGTTTGACAGGGCTAGCCTGAGTGTTTTCAGATTCAGCGACCAGGTCGTCTCCCACGGCAACAGGAGGAGAGGGAACCCGCTCCACCGATGACTTGGTACTCCGCTTATTGGCTCTCACCATCTTCGTAACGACTACTCCTCCTTTCATTGTAAAGCAAAATAGTTTACATAGGAAATAGAAATACTTTGCACAGAAATTCTTCTTCTATTTTTGGCACAGCCCACATCTCACACACACCAAACCCAGAGGACGTGTGTACTTATAAGGTAGTCAATGAATACACATCACCTCATTCTACGGCATATTTCATAATTGTATAGTTAGTAGTTTCACGTAATATCAAGTAATTAGAAAAGGCAGAAGTGACTTTGGCTTCCTACACACTTGCTAGATTATGGAATCGTTAGTGTGTTTTTCATGAATTGCAGAAATATCAGATTCCAAAATTCACTAAATTCAGGCAGTTCAATATGCAATTATGTTATGGCAGCAGGTAACATCAGTTAGGAAGCCACCTTAAAAATTCTACCAAGGAAACATTTTATTCCTCCTTGATTTATTGTTGTTGAATGTTTTTACCAAAAAAGAAGAAGAAAAAAGGCTGAAAACCACCAACTGTGGGTTGTGTGTGAAACAAAGTGTAAAATACATTCTGGTATATTCCTGTTAAGTGTGTAAAATTCATTTTCTGACACCCACACTTTTCCTCAAAATCCCATGACCAGTGGGAAGACTAGAGTTATTTCCAGAACTGAAACTGGCTCTCACATCTACAGTAATACAGATACATACCTTCCTGCTTCTCGTCCTCATCCTGGAGCCTCTTGATGAGGGCGTCGGCCACGGGTGTTTCTGAATCCACCTCCAATGGAGTGTCCAATAAGGGAAGGTCTTCCTCTGAGTGGTTCCAGAGTTTGCTTCTAGTTGGTCGACGGGAGTTGGTGATTGGAGGAGAGTCACTGTTGGGGGCGGGCTCAGGGGGATCTTCGTTTTCTCTTGTCTTCTCAGCAGTCGCTTCCCTTCTCGTCTTCCTTGTCCTCTGAGGCAATATTGGAACTAATTTCACCTGGGGGGTGTAAACAGGTCATCAATGATCAATAATGGATGTATCAGCCTTATCAAATTTAACAAATAATTTGTAATAGATAAGACTAGATAAGGCCGCCAAATGAAATTACTCAGTATTTTTCATTCTCACTTGATCAAATATTACTGAGAAAAAAATCATTCTGCTATTTGCAACAATTTTACGCCTCATAAACAATTTTATTACATCCTTACCTGTGGGTACATGTTAAGGGTCATATGGTTTGACTGACGGGTCACCCTGGCAGGGCTGGGGACTTTTTTGACCTCTTCCTCCTCCTCCTCCTCCTCCAGTAGGGCAGGCTGGGCCTCAGAGGATCCTGTCTTGGTTTTCATAGAGTTGGTTTTGACAGAAGGAGCAAAGACCTCCTCCTGTTCCTTCTCCTCCTTCAAGGTCTCTAATGCTACCGGTGCCACCTCATTACTGTTCAATATCCTGCGGCTGGCCCTCCTTGGAGTGCTTCCCTGTGGGGTCCTGCCTTTGGCTGGGGTGGGAACCTTGGAGCTGGTCGGTGCAGCATTGCTGTTATGCGTGGCCTCATCCTGTTCTTCCTCCTCTTCCTCTGCAGCTGATCGGGTCCTGCGGCTGGTCCTGGTGGGAGTGGCCCTCTGGGAGACACGGCGTTTGGCTGGGTTAGAGGCCCTGGAGGTAACAGGGACTGTAGTATCGTTATTCATGGCCACCTTCTCCCCCTTTGTGTCGTCTTCCTCCTCCTCTGTAGGAGGCTCGGGCTGGGCTTTGCGGGTGGTCCGCCGAGGCGTGCTAGCTGCGGCTTGTCTCGGTCTGCCCCTTCTAGTGGCACGACCTGGAGAGACAGGGACCTGAGAATCTGTCTCCATCTCTTCTACCCTCTCCTCCTCCGCTTCCTCCAGGAGAGGAGAGGTGGAGGTGACCGTCCTTCTCCCCCTCGTGGTCCTTCTTGTAGGGGTGGAGGGCGCTTTCTTTCTCCTCTGAGATGTGGTGGTCTCTAATTCAGGCTGTGGCTCAGGCTGGCTGTCTGAGCTCACCTGTCGCTCTTCTTCAACCTCGTTATTGTCTCTCTCTTCTCCCCTGGTTCTCCTTTTCCTCTCCTCCTGCAGCTCCTTAACGTCTTCCCTGCTCTCCTCCTCTGTCTCAGCTAAGGTTTCGTGGTCTTGCTGCTGGTCTTCCACAGATGCAGCTGTGGGCTCTGGACTATCGTCTATCTGGGTCAGTTCAGGCACATCAGTCGGATTAGGCCTATTCTCTTCAGGAGCAAAAACTACATCATCGACACCGATGCTTGTCCCAGGCTCTTCCTGATACTCTGAGGGCATTTGTTTATCCTCCTCTTCCCCCATCTCCTCCAGGGCAGTGCCTTTCATTGCCTCGGTGTCTTCGCTAGCCTGCCCGTCCAGTACTGTTGAGGGCTCTTTCTCCGGAGTTGACCCAGAGACTGAAGGGGTGTCAGGTTCTTCATTATGGCCAGGCTGATCTTCCACCAACATTACGGGCTCAGCATCTTTCTGTTCTTCAGTCTCTTCTGTCTTCTGGTCCTCAATGCATTCAGCTGGAAGAGCAGTTTGTTGTTTTATAGGCTCTGGGTCACAAGAGCCATCAGACGAGACAGGCTGATCCCCTCCCTTGTCTTCCTCAGTCCATCCATCTACCTCTATTCCATCCAAAGTGTCGATATCTGTTGCTTGGTCTTCCTGGGGAGCATCTGCTGACAGGGGAGCTTCCTCATCTGTACCCAGAAGAATGACCTCTGGTTGAGCCACGAGTTCATCACTAGCTTCTGCTACTGGAGGTGGGGTGGAGGACTGCAGATCATTTTCCATAGGTACAGTGTCCTCCTCGGCATCCCCATTCTCCTCCTCCACGTCCAGCATCAGGGAGAAGCTGCCATGAGCTCCAGTGGTGGGACCTTCTAAATCACTGGTTTGCCCAAGCTCAGTAAGATCTAGCTGAGCGCCATCAACCAGGCCATGCTGTCCCTCCACAAGCTCCAGGGGCACCAGGAGGGTGGTGGAGGGTTTGAGCTCTGTGTAAGAAGTTCCATCCTCCTCCCCCTCATCTGCCTCCATCCCTCCATCTGCCCCAAGTCTCACCATCACCACCTCTCCCTCCATCTCCCCTTCTACCATCTGTAGAGGGGCAAACACAGAATTATTTGTATACTTGTGTCATTTCTCCCTCTCCCTCTTTCCCTCTCTTAAATTCAGTTCAATCTTCTGAATTTAACTAGGATGACAACTTAATTAACTCAGTCAATCTTGTGGTGATTCCAGTCTGGAAGATTTAGATTGCAGCAAAGCAGGGAGCTTGAAGTGAAATATACGAGTACTTGGCATACAAAGCCAATGATGGAGACAAATATTACAGCGCCTGTTTGTAAAAATTATCTTATAAAGGGAGGCAACACATCAAATTTAGTGATGCATTTGTCAAACATCCATCCTGATCTCTTCAAGGAATCTGAAGCCCAACAGGCGTGATACTAGCAAGATTATATAAGATATATTGAAGGTCTAAATAAGTGCAAGTCCCATCTGGCCAATACAACTTGGTTCAAGTCTAATGTGATTCTGGGGCAAAATTAAGAAATACTGTATATTTACGCACACAATACATAAACAGAAACTACCACATTAAAACAGCAGCACCACACTCGATTGGTTACCTTAAGCTCTGCCTCGGGTGTGACCAACGACAGCTCAGTGGCCTCCTGCTCTGATAGGCTTGGCAAGTAGTGGGGGTGTTCTATGAAGAGTGGACGAGGAGGACTGGGTTGGAAGGGTGGCAGCCTCCCATTACCCTGCACCTCCTCAATGATCTCCACCTCACTGCCCGAGTCCTCCTCATCCTCCTCCTCCTCTTCTTCTTCCTCATCCTCCTCCTCCTCAGGACCATCAGATTGCTCCTCTTCCTCATCTTCTTCCTCTTCCTCAGAAGCAGGGCTAGAAAGTTCTTCACTGTCATTCACACTCACTACAGCTAGAAGGAGAAAAGAGGCTACAATCATATAGTGCATGTGTGTGTATGTATGTGTGTGTGTTTGTGTGTTTGTGCGTGTATGAGAGAATGTCTAAGAGTAAAATAGTATTTGTGTGTTAATTGCATGTTGAGGTATGTGTAATTTGTAGGTGTGTATAGTCCCTCACAGTGGGAGTCGGTGCCAGTGGGCTCTGAGGATGTGACAGAGGCAACAGATTTCTGGCTGGTTAACGTCGGGGAGCCTTCAGGAGCAGCCTGCTCCTCCTCTAGGGTCTCACACACTGGCTCGCTGGGAGAGAGGAGAGAAATAACCATTTGTTTAATTCTCTAAACAAAAAAACAAAACGTTAGCAGATAATCAGCTACAAAAGGCTAGTACAGGCTTGCAATGCTGGCTCCATTTGGGCTCGCTCAGCTGAACAACAATAGCACAAGATGTAATTGTAATATTAACAATAGAAATATTTTTAAAAAGTAAGAACATTATAGGCTCTACGGAGATGTGCGGGAATAAGAGTGAAGTTGGACTATGGTTTTCATCATAAAAACTTTGGCTCAACAATCAATATCCCTCTCAAGTCACTTGCGTTACCCCTCGACTACATCTCTTCCTGACAAGCAAGATTGGTCACAGACCAGCCAGAGTAATAACACAGATTTTTGTGGAAAGAGAAAAGGGTGTGTACTCGTTGAAAGAAGTCAAGGTGTGTGATGCTTCATGGATCCCGGAGCGGGTGAGAGGAGGAGACAGATCATCACCAAATAGATGTCGCTCCACAAATTCAGTCAGATCTGGAGGGGAACAAAACACACCATCATCATCACCCTTCGTAACCAAACCATTATGAACATCATGTTTCTCAACCACTCACTAATCATCCCAGATGTTTCTAAGCCATCATCATCATCATCAACCAAACCGTCACCTGCTGTGTGCTCCATAGCCTCTGTAGGTAGATTTGTAGGTTCAATGGCTTCAGATGGTTCCAGGTTTTCAGTGTGCTCAAGGGCTTCAGTGACCTGTGATTGGTCGTCCTCCTGCCCCTCAACTTTCTCTGGTTCCAGTTCAGGTTCATAGGCCATTTCCTCTGCAATGTCCTGGTGAGTGCCTAGGAGCAGAATACAAGGAGGGGTCAAACATTGTTATGATACAGTTTCTTTTTAAGGTGAACAAAATCAGGGCAGTGACATCATCTGAGGTTCATGTGAGATTGTAAAATGAATAAGCAGTTGATGACCTGATGGCAGCAAGCAGCATTAAGAAAGAGAAAAGCTGACAAAGTCATGAGCGCTTGTGGGTATTGCTAGCTGTCATGGAAATGCTTTCGTTGCAGTCCCTTAAATGTAATGTTAGCCAGCACATCTTCAGCTAGCAGGGCACTTCTTTTGGCAGTAGAACAGACGTTACAAATCAGAGTGTACAAGAAATCAAGAAATGATGAACAGCTTGTCCCATGTAATTACCTGGATGGTGACTAGATTCTGCAACTTCTTCCAGGTCAAGGGTCAGACCATCTTCCTGTTTGCTACCTGACTCAATGTCCCCTTCCTCCTCCTCTTCAGACTTGATGATCTCTTCCTCCTCCCTTTTAGCCTCTTGTTCAAGACCACTCTCCATTTCTTCTCCAGCTGTTTCATCTTCCTTTACCTCGTGTCCTTCACTCTGCACATCCCCTAATGTTGGGGGAGGGCTCTGCTCATTGGTTGTTAAGGACTTATCCTCTGGTTCTTCCTGTTTAGCTGGAGCTTTAATGTTCACCACCACTACCTCCTCATCCTCCTCATGGGCTGGCTGCTCCTCTTCCCTTTCCAAGTCTTCTGAGAGAGGTGCATCATAGAACTCTAGGGTGGTGTCTGTTGATTGGACGGAGACCTGGCTAGTTTCTAAGCCCAGGCTAAGTCGTGCTGGCATCAAATCCGGCACTGACAACCCTGATGATTTTGTTTCTGCAGTGGCTTCTTGGATAAAGGATGACTCACTCTCGGAGCCCCTCAGCTGTGGTGAATGAAAGGCATCTACCGGAGACATGAACTTTACGTGAGGTTGTTCCTCCAGCTCCTCCTCTTCCTCTTCCTCAGGGGGCTGTGAGGTCCAGGTCTGACGAGCAGCCTTGGACAGCGGGGAGCCTCTGGTCAGCAAGCTGATCTCGCTGTCTGCTGCCATCTAAAAAAAAAAAATACAGTTAGAGAAGTTGGAAAGTCCATACCAGAGGGAATGGACCTTGAAAATGCTGTATTTCCCCATTTTCAAGGAGAAATACAAGACAGACAAAGGGGGAGAACAGAGCCTGATTACATAGATTTATTTGGACTAACAACTGGGATGTTGAATCAAAGAAGAGAATGAAGATAATGTCCTAATGGTTTGCTGGTCTTCCCTGAGATAAAACATAAGACATCTACAGTATGTCCTGATTTCTGAATGTGGACCAATTATACTGAAAACCTATGAGGTAAACATCGAGCAAAACAATATATTAAAATAACTATTCAGGAAGAGGAAAGGGTCAGCTTTAAATTGGCATGATTTAAACAAATTTAATTAATTAATTTAAACTATACATTTGAAATATAATGGCAGAGAGAATAAACTGACTGATTACTCTTTGTATGTAGGCTGTATTATCCAATCAAATTTCTTCGGGCTCTAAGGGGAAACCCAAAAGAGCCAAGTAGGAATTACATTTCTTTTCCAATATCAGATTGTAAATCCTCCAATGAGCTACAACCTTTCAGTGAGGAGCTGCTAACAAGCGATACTGAAGTGGATGCAGCATCTTTTTCATTTTTGTGAATTACCTGCTTATGATATGAAACCAAGTGAATGAGTCATTAAAAATGAACTAAATTGAATATATTTTGACAGGAAACACAATCAGAAAACATCTCACAAATGAAGCAGTATCAACTGGAATCTGCAATACATTTATTTTTTGAAAGGCCTGCATCTATAGCTGTCGATAGGATCACATCCCATGCTGTGTCAGTTGAGCTGCACTGCTCTGGCTCTCTCAGACTGTGCTTCCAAGGGTGTCCCGTGCTGCTCCAAACTAGCCGGTTCTTACCCCATTGCTCCATCGGATGCTGCCCTTCTCCGTTTCAGGCAATTCTGCCTCTTCGATGAAGGTGATGCGGCTCTCTTTGTTGCGGAGTGGAGGGGTGAT
>CABFOQ010021586.1:0-14603 GCA_900660455.1 Gephyroberyx darwinii | reverse complement strand
AGGGGATGGGGGGGGCGAGTACAAACAAAGAAGGGCCGTTATCAACTAATATTAACAACTACCACAAACCTAAAAATGGTGGGCATGAGGTTTGTCTATGTGAACAAAGATTATTAAGATTTACTATGACAACACTTGCCGTGTCACAGCACAAAACATCCCGATAAACATTTTTTTCTCACCAGTTTGGAAATGCTAGATACCTGCCCGAATGACCTCCCTTCAGACTCAGGGAAAGCGCACTAACCTTCGTTCATGCTGTCGTCCCTGTCAGGATGGGGTCTGAACTTCTCGATGGTCTGGCAGCTCAGCAGGCGGGTGTTGGTTGCCTGGGCTCTGAGAGGGAATGCTGCTCCACTCACCTCCTGACTGTAGCGTTCCTCGCAATACTCCAGACCCTGAGGAGTAGAAAGAGGAAGAGGGAGGAGATAGAATGAGGAAGCAAAGGACGGCAGGACTAACGTTAGGAATAAAGGTCAAATCTTTGATTAAAATATCCGTGGAGCAGCTCAGAAATTCAGGGACAAAAGCCAACAGACTTGGCGTCCTTAATATTTAAAAGCATGTGCGACTAATGTACTACAGACCTCGTAGAGGATCTTCCCAGAAGCCAGACACTTCCTTTCACTGAAGGCCAGCTGTAGCAGGTGGAGGCTGACCACATCTCCCTCGCTAGAAGAAAGAGGTAGAAGAGGAAAAACTGTTTTAGAAAAACTTGGCTCGTTGTTTTCGTATAGTTTTCAGAAGAAACTGATTTTGTAAAGGGCAACTTCAGTTCTTGAACCGAGAAATCTTTATGAAATTTGAAATATTTCCCACTTAATTATACTTAAAAAAGAGAACAGGGTAAAATTAAGTAAGTAACTGAGACTCACAGGTCCTGAGCAGACTGCACAGCCCAGAGGTAGCAACAGTTCCTGGGGTCGTTTTCTGGCTCCTGGAAGGTGAAGGCATACACAGGCACCCGGCCACCCTCCAACTGGGAGTGGTACCTACAAACACACACACACACACACACTGCTAGAGATCTTCCACCCTTTCTCTCATTCCTGAACTACTAGGAAAACAGGGATGTACAATCATGGCTAAAATGATAATCCTTCTTATTTTACTAGATATTGTGATCACAATTATTAGTCTCAGGGAGTTGCATCTTACATCAACATCTTGTCTACTTTCAACTACATTTAACGTAACTCTATTTTAAAGAAATACACCCACACATCCTCTTCTCTGTACATCATTCTCACTGACAAAATGTGGAAGCCAAAAGAAATAGAAAGACTCACTCCTTCTTCAGAGCCTTCATGTTCCAAAGCTGCAGGTAACCATCTGAGAAGCCCACCGCCAGCTGGTTGGTCCTGGGGATGTACTGCAGGGCTGTGGCCCCGACTCCACTGGGCCCATTCAGCTGGAGACACAGGTGTCTGCCCTGCCTGCTACTCACTTCTCTGAGCCTGGGGATCTCTGCTGGAGACTTGGTCACCACCTCCAGGTCTGGGAGAAGAAAAGATTGATTTAGAGAGAGAAGGAAAAGAGCATGGTGGGCAGAAAAGAGATGCAGATGTGCTCCACAGCTCACTCAGATCTCTGTCTGAGACTTGGTAACCACCTCCGGGTCTAGGAGACGAGATATGGTTAGAGATAGAAAAGAAAGACACAAAGGAAATCATCTGTACTGCCTCCTCACTCAGCCTGGGGATCTCTCTGAGACTTCTTCACCATCTTAAGGTATGAAAGAGGATAAACTTTGAGAGAGAAACTTGAGAGGGAAACTTGATCACCACCTCTAAATCTGGGAGAACAAAAAAGAAAGATAAGTTTACGGAAACAAGCGAGAGAAAGGAAGCAACACACACAAGTATGCAAACACAAACACATAAACCCCACCACACACAAGCTCCTCACCTGAAGCCTCTAGTTCGCTCTGGCTGCAGGACAGGTCGTCCAGGCAGAGGTCCACCAGAAGAACATGGCCGAGGTCTGTTGCTACAGCAGCGATGCCAAAGAACCAGCGCAGGCTTTGGTGCAGGTGCTGGGTAGACGTGCTGGCTCCGCCATAACTCACCAATGGCTCAATGGCTGTAATCTGCATGACACACGGGGAAGGAGTGAAAATAAATAAAACACAACCGGTTTTGATTCACATCTATCCATGTTTCGGTTTAAATTCCAGGGCTAGTGTAGGTTGCAGTGCTGACTCCTTCTTAAATAGTGTTTTTAAAGTTTTGTTTGACAGCTTTTGAGTTCAAACCATGAGACTAACAATTCTTTTATTATTAGCTTATTCTCATACATCCCTACTTGCTGAGATAACCCATGTCTGCAAGTGAATATCAGAGGAAACAGCGGTGCATTGCCAACTCACCCTGCCTGGTATAACCACAGCTTTGACCACCCGTGAGAGGCCCAAGTCATAGAGACACAGCATACTGCCCTCTGCTTCCTCCAAACCGACCAGCAACCCCGACCTAGTAAAATGAAATTATATTTACATTAGTGATGGTTAATGGGTTGCTGATAGATATTTCCATGTATCCATTTCCATGCCATCATTATCAATTAGATAATGATGGCCTTTCAAGATACCCAAGGACACTGTACAGTGGAAAAATGGAGACACATGAAATCTCAAAGTTCAGTCCACCAATGCTCTTAACAGGTACATGTAACTGCACAGGTTTGAATGCCAGATATACAGTCCTTTACTGTTGCACTTCATCACGACCAGCACCAAGCAGACACAAACAGTTAGATGGAGATAGATACGTAGTTAGCCAGTCAAACAAACAAATATACTCTGAAAGGAGCCCTGACCTCTTGAGCCAGCTGAAGTCCCTGGCAGCAAGGACAATGGGTGGGTTCTCCCCTCCACCACTGAAGCAGTAGGCAGACAGCCGTTCCCCTGTCACTGCATGGACCACCTCCAACTGGGGGCCACAGGCCAGCCAGGCCAGCCCGCTGCGGCCTACACACGCACGCACACACACACGCAGGTTAGAATCTAGACTTACTAATCAATTAACTGAGTTACAATTTGCCAAAATACACTCATGAGCTTCCCATATTCAGTGTAATGGCTTGGTCCAAGAATTCTGGTCCAAGCGCTGATTACATTGTTTTGTCTCCGTCTTGAACCAGTGAAGTTGGACTACAAGTTTTCTGAATTCTGTTCATTGTGAAAACCAAACAACTTAATCCTAACTATTAAATCACAGAAGTTCCCACCCACTGGACCAGCACTGGGGACCACTGAGACCAACCAAACTGATATTAACCAAAGTTATCAAAATGTAGTCAGGTATTCTTTGAATTTGTTGGGTGCCCCAGCTGAGTTTTCTGCTCTGAAGGAAAATATGAAACTCAAGAATGAGCCAAGCTCTCAAATGCTTTGTCATAAAAACCAAAAGCAATCACTTCAGGCCTAGCAGTGAGTAGTCAACGTGGGCTTACCGACAGTGAACCTCCCATGTAGCACAGAGTCCAGGGTGATCTCATCCTCCCCCAGAGCATCTATGGTCACTCCTGGGAAAGGCAGCAGGCTGCTGGTGACCTGGGCAGTCAGGTCACGCATCTTTCACTGCATGCACACAACAAAAGAACGTGTGTTAAAGACAGCATCGCCAATAAGAGAAACTCCAATCATATACAGACAGAGAGCATATTAGTGGGACAAAAAGACCAATTAAAAGGAAAAATCCATCTCAGGTACTCTTACAATGTTAAATATCATTTGTGATGTTCCACGCATCCACAAATGATTTTGTGGTTTACATTAAGTGTTGTAATTTAATGTGTTTGGTGTTCCCCAATTGCCCTCAACCTGCCACCAGCCTCGTCTCTTAAACCTGGATTCATAATTTTACGTAAGAAAAACACAAAATCATTGTTCAGTTTACTAAAGCTATTGAAGTTCAATTGCAGTTAACTGTTCTATTAGCCTCGACAACCTAAGACAGAAAATAAATAAATGAAATACATTTCACTTTGGAGCACTTCAAAGGAAACTGTCATGGGTATATAATAATCTATCTCAACCATGAAGTAACCTTGGAAAATGGTTTAAAATATGTCAGAATCAGGTGATATGAAGAGCTTTGCATTTGTGGAGACAATTCCTGAAATTAAAGCTGCGTTCAAGTACTGTCAAAAAATATTGGAATTATGAATTTATAATTTTCTGTGATAATTATTATTATTGCATTATTAGGTAACTTAACTCACATTATTTCTTTGTTGTCATTTTAACTTCAATGTCAGTATCTTTTACGTGAGCAACAATCTTACGAGTGTTTTGTTAATATTTGATATATTGAAAATATTAAATATTTCACTGAATCACTTTTCGTCTGCTTTTACATAAGCCAACCGTACCAAATTTAACGTGGATACAGGAGCCCAAAATAACTGGCTTTTTACAGAGCCAAGGTCCACAGCACCTAGCTTACGCTCCATCCACATCCCCACCTCAAGCTCCGACTGGCCTGTAGCCACCCCGAGGCAACAAGTAAACATATATAGAGGATGTAGTTACTGGTAAATAATAAGAAAGACTGAGTTGTGGTATTGATTCCACCACCACCTTGCCTAACAATTTTCCTGTGGGAGACACTGAGAGTCTACCACAAACATCTTCTATTTTTTGTGGGTACCTTCTTTTTCATATTAGCTTACCTGGAATAGGTATGCTTCTATACAGTCTACCTCTCATTGCATCAATTAATACAGCTCTGGCTTTGGATAGTGATTTCTACAAAATAAATCGGGGAGCCATTTTAAACTTGGATGTCTTTGAAACACACAAGCCTATGAGACAAAGTGGGGCCCCTTCTACTCTATAAAGCCTCCCCAGGATTTATCTGCTCTGCTGGGTTTGACTGTACAAAAGAGGTCTTTCAGCTCTGTTGCTGCCCCAGTTGTCAGCAGTTTGGACTTTGCTTCCCACCTAACATGACAGCTGCAGCACATCCATCTGCAGTATGTCAGCTGGCTTTGGTAGGCTGGAAGTTAATAATGTCCCACTGCCAATGAGAACTCACCAATTACCACTGAACTATATAGGTTGGTGGAGGTCACACAACTGTGTGTAATGGTAGCTAAAAAGTACAAAGACAGGCAATTAATTAGTGGCTCTCCCTGGATTTTTTTCTGTAAAAAATTGACTGTCTCAGATTATGGGATAGTATCAAGGACACGGCACATAATTTGTTCAGCTCATACCTCTCATATAGAACATTCTCCATCACAACCTGAGTTTCCTCTTCTTCAATGCAAATTTGTGGAGTTCCTCAAAGTTCAATTTTAGGCTCCTTTCCTTTTTTGTTTCACATTCTCACAATTGACCATTTTATCCTTAAGCAATATTCCCTAACATGGCCATGCCGATGCCAAATTTTATCTGTGTCATCAGTAGGGCTCAGTATCAAACCTCGATAGTACCGACCAGATCACGTCCATAGCGTCCATAGAGTATTGAAAACTGATAAAGCATTCTGTGCCATTTTTTCGGTACTGGACAAATCATTTTAGAAATGTACAGTAACTAGTTGTACGATCAAACAGGAGAAATCCCGGTTTCATCTGTTCAACCAATCCAAAATGTAACAAACCCTCTGATTGAGCTAGAGGCAGGGAGGGAGAGGACTCCAGCATCATGAGCACTGAGAAGCAGCAGGTGTGTAGTGTGTAATAGTGATATCGCATAAATCCTCCGCTGCATCCACGTTCTCCCCTGCCCCAAACCCAAGCTCATCTACGGCCCGATACACAAGGATGTTGGGCTTGGGGAAGCATCGTCACCCACAGGTAATTAGATGCTTTGTTGAGCTAACATTACGTTAGAGATGTAGAGAGCTAGTAACAACTTAGCAAGTTAGCTTGTGTCATGCTAGTTAGCGCTCACTTATTTATTTAGCTGTGGGTTCTGTTGTGCCACACACGGTTGCCATGTCTAAAGCGCTACCCGCCACTGTGTCACAAGTCAACCAGCAGACGTAACACCCTTCACCCTGGCAGAAAAGTCTAAAACATCGAGTCAGTGGGTAGAGGAGTGCCACAGAGTAATGACCTCATTTATAGTGAAAATATTATTGGGTTATTGTATAAAAATGTGTGTACACTCAGCAAAGTAAGCCGTATTGAAAAAAAGATTTTTGGTATCGAACCCCAGATATCGGGATTGGAACCAGTATCAAAACATTTCAAACGATACCCAGCCCTAGTCACCAGCTTATGCTAAGCACCTTGTCAATTCACACATTCTTTTTTTTCTCTTACTTATTAATAAAAAAAGATGATGGCCATAGATACATAGTAGATTGGATACTATTTAGCTGACCAGTTTGACTAAAATGACTACACAACAGACTTAAATCCAAGCACAGAAACACATGCTGACAGAACAGGATATATATAGACTGGACTGGTCAGTCCTTCGGCTCAGCATCCTCTTCACTTTCCACAAGACCTCAATATCAATGCTCTATAATTAATTAATGTTTATTTGAAACAGCGGTCCATAATAATAATTCCTCTATGCTTGTTCAGCCCTTGTCTCCTAAATATCTTTGTTTTCTCTCATTTACTCTCACTCATATCCTCAGAGTTGAATAGCTTGTCAGAATTTGCAGTGCATGACTCAAATTTTCAACCAATCACATCTTTTAGTTTAATCGTGGTGACATACTTCTGAAGCACCCACACTAATACACACAGTTCATTCATGTAAGTGACAAATAACTGCAATTTGTTCTGATTTTTTATTTGTCTTAATTTTTTTCTAGTCATCCTTGAGAATCAGACATACCTTAATGTTGAATGCTGTTAGGTCTAGACCTTTTAACCCCCTGTGTGCCAGTGTGCAGCCTCAGATTCTCTTCTAAAGTCTAAAAGTGACCTGGCTTTTGCAATTAAGGAGCTTAGGCTAGCAGAATCAGTATAATCTTTTAAAAGACTTTGACTTTCCAGAATTTGCCCCGGGGATCAATAGAGTATCTATCCATCCATCTATAATAACAGGTATATGACAAAGATATGACCAATATGTTTAAACTTGTTTATTCTCACCCTCTGCCCTGAGGTTGCACTAATGTTCCCACAGCATGGTATACAGTGGTGCATTCAAGGCCAACTCAACGTCTGTACAATTTCCCCTGTGAGGTTCACAGTACAACATTGGACACAATACTGCCCTCCGCGACCACAATGGAAAACAGCACTAGGATTCAAGTGAACTCCCGCGCAACACGCTTGCCACTTGGCAGCCACATGCCATGAGATGAGAACATACAGACACAGATCATGTCACTTTACAAATCAATCAACTAATCAAAATACTTCACAACGTTACGACACTGATACGGATTAGATACAATTAATGACATAAATTTTAATTTGGCAAGTCGGCAAACGTGACAAATCTAACGTTAGCCTCCCTAACTAATCAGTCTCGCTGTCATAGTGTTGTGTCAAATTCGGTAACGTTAGTATCTCACAAACCATAACGTTAGCTACATTCACAGCTTTTTTGCTGACGAAATTAGTTTCAAAATCGTTCAACAAATAACTATAAAACTAGCTAACCAACTACAGTTAGCTAGCTAGTGTTAGCTCGTTCGTTGGCGTATGCAGAGCACATTGGCTAAAATTCATTACACATTAACAGCAGTCGTTAGCGTGGAGCTAGCTAGATACAACATAAACAAACAGTCATCTATTATTCGGTACAATCTGCAAAACTATAAAATGCAAGGTACAATAACTAACTACCAAACTAAATAATTAAATAGTCAATAAGCGCAGGTACCGATGTTTGTTGGGTTAGATTCGCAAACTACCCAGTTAGCTTGCAAGGTCATGTCGGATTATGATGGCACCAGCTATTTCCTGGAACATAGCTTTTCCTAAGTTTTTTTGTGCGAAAGTTGGCATCTGGGGGTGGTAAATGATCACTATGTCTACTTCAGACTTACGATAACCAATTTTGCGATTGAGCAAATAGCATCAAGTCTACCTTGTCATTTGAAAAGCAAGTAGCTAACCGGTAGCAGATTGAGGTAGTTTCCAGGATACGTCGTTGCGTTAGCTGTGCTGATGGCTAGTAGCTTAACTCGACAGGATTGAGGTTAGTTTTCCGCGACCCACTCTGACTGACAACCAGGAGTAGTTTGCAACTAATGTTAACTTCAGGGTACGACTGGTCGTTGCCTCCAATATGAGTTACGCCTCCAATGTAAATTTGTTTGAGTATTCAAGAGAGTTTAATGGGCTAGCTTTTAGATTAGCTAGCTGGCGTGATGAAATGTGCGGCTAGCTGCTAACGTTACCTGTCTGAAGATGTTGTCAGCTGTATTAGAGCCACGAATGTTTTGTTTTCCTTTATGAATCTTACGATTCCTTCTTTTCTCTGTCATAATCCGCTCCGCTTCAATGTACAAGTCATGTGTCGAGCCGTCTGGGCACTTTGCACGGACTAACAAACACGAACAGCCTTCCTCAGGCTAAAGATTCTCCAATGCAAGCGCCATTTCCACGGTAGGAAAGTGCTCCACACGCAACTGAGCGACGCACTTTCCAAAGTCCCGCTAACGTCAGGCCGTCATGATGGAATAACGCGAGAAGAGAAGATGTACTTGTTGGAAATTCAAAGAATAACAGTATATAAGAGTATACAAATCAACAACACAACATAGTCAGGGGATATGGTATAACATAAATTACTCAACAACCTTACGTTTTGTACAGAGATTGAATGTCTTAATGGCTCTTCTGTAATGAAAAGAGGAAATAATACTTTCCTATAGTTTCTTAAGAGACACTTTATTTTAATGTATACATTTAGATTTAGCTAAATAAATGTCAATGTTAAATGTGTAATGTTAAAATCACATACCTCTTTTCAGAATCTATATTTACAGTACCAAAATAATTGTGCCACTGTTTCCCTTTGGGTACAAAATGTACCCAATGTAAAATGTATCATTCATATCTTTACTCATATGACACCTCTTTCACCGTATTGGTAATAAAAAAAAAATAGACAGAGACCATACCTTTGCCCAGCTGATTAAGACTGTTATTGTTTCTACAAACCATTCCAGTAACTAATGACACAGGAAACCGAAATAACAGCTATCTTAAAGAGAGTGTAAGTTTTTGTATTACTATTATGAGTAGAGGAAAAGCAAATATTTCCTATTGGAGAGTCATCTGAGTCAAAAGAAGATTGTGTATTGGTGAGTGTACAACCCAATCATGAACCCAATCATGGGATAGCTCCAAAACAGGAGTATTTGGTATTTAATAGAGAGAGAAAATCTCTTACCTAAAAAGAAACCCCTTATATTTAAACATATATTCTTAGGAAAAAATATCTTTCTGTGTGGAGAAATTATGAAGTTATGCTTGTGGATAAAATACCAAGCCAATAAGCACTGAATGGATGAATTAACGTTTGTGAAGTGTAGTTAATTTCATTGGGATTAAACCAGTTGATTTTAACTGTATGAGGAAAATCCCCCCAAAAAATCCCTTGAGATGACACATTGTAGACACATGAAATTTGGCAGAATGATAGATATTGGTCTGGTGGTGCTGATTGGTCACTGGTTTGGGAAAAGGTAGAGAACACAGGTTTTCTCAGTTCCATGGGCAGGTCCTGAGATGGAGAAGTAGTAGCTGGTTGTTGGTCAGCAAGTATGTTGGGCCACAGCTCTATAGTTTGGAGTCACCGCCATATCTTACCTCTAGTAATGTCATCTGCCAGATTCTAACATGAATCAGCATATTAGTGGATAAAGTTCAAGGATTTGATTTGTAACTGTGATTTCATACCTAGATGATTCTGACTAACTAGTTTTCCAGGTCTCTGATCTCCACTACTGTGCGGACTAGAGTCTTTGCAACTTATAAATGGGAAGACTCAACTCCTTTCTGAGTAACTGGACTCCTGTCAGTGCAGCAGACAGCCCAAGTCAAGATATAGTAAGTGGTGTTTTGGGAGCTGCACATTATTGGGCACATTATTTTAAAAAGCTTTATTTAAGGTTCACGCCTTAATGGTACACTTGCATGTCCCTCTGGTCTGACCACCTCGATCTGTGCGTCAGCCGAGCTAGCACCTACACTGACTCTTGCTTAATGGGAAAATGGCAAAATCCAAATTGAGTTTTGTTTCTCATATTTAAAGATACCTTGTAAATAAATTAAGATGAAAAACGAATAAAAACATAAAATATATCAAATTATTAACATTATGTTTGTTGCAGTCAGAGCGCAGACATATATCACCATCACTTCCGATTTCACTTAATTTATTTTTGTGTGTTGTGTGTATTTGTGTGTGCGCATGTGTGACCTAATTCAGCACCCCGAGGTGGGGCCCTACAGGAGGAGGTACCCCTTTTTCATTTTTTCGCCCCTGCCTCCTCGAGTCTGTGCATGCCCCTGGAGAGCAGTATCTACTTGTATTCACATTTTATTAATTTAAGTGATTCCTATCACTACCCCACCCTGCCACTCTGTTTTGGTGGAGAGTAGAGCAGGTTAAAGCCCACATGCCAGTGAGGTCGCTCACAGCGAGAGTGACCACATTCTGGAAATACAAAGCAAAATAGAGGTAACAACTCATGAAATCAGAAGATTACCAAGGCATTTTGGAGTGAAATGTGCTACCCAGTGTCAGAAAACAGGATCTCAATTGAAGGTCATAGGTCGTCCAGCAGGACAATGATCCAAAACACACATCCAAATGCACTCAGGAATGGAAAACGTTGAGAAAACATTGGATGATATATATTTACACTAGTCATTTAGCAGACGCTTTTATCCAGTGACTTACAAAGGTGATAGTTGACACTATCTGGAGATCAAACCCACGACCCAGAGTGTCTCATGCTCTACCAACTGAGCTGTCCAGGCCTTTTGTTTATCTGATCTGTTTGCATTTAACATTAGGGAAAAGAGTTTGAGTCTGAGTCAGTATGTCTTTGTAATTTGGCTCAAAAACAAAGCTTGCAAATAAACAGAAAACACCCAAACTGAAGCTAACCAAAAAATATGGATTGTCCAAGATTGTTTTATTTATTATCATCATTATTATAATGCACACATTTTACACTCGTCAATATTAGGCTTTGTGACACTTTTGGAATGGCTTTCATGTAGAAAGCTAGTACTTATGGTGTGGGGAGTTAAACTGAGTTGACATGATATTTGACATGGTTTGTAAGGCACACAGACAGACCTGCATGAACTATAAACATTCCTGAAAAACAAATACAAAAATAGCCATTTCTTTTTAAACCAATGCTAAGGCTTCAGGCTGAATAAAGAAAATCATATTCGCACACGATTATACGTGGAATGATAAGAATTCACAGCTGAAAACAACAAACATGTATCTGAGTTCAGTTTCACAGCAAAGCTCTTATTTGTGTTCCACTGATTTTGTGAACAAGTTTAGATGCTGAAGTTCAATATTCAATGGCCAACGTTGCTTAATCCAGAATACCAGAATAGGGTCAGAGAGATGTCGAATGTGGATGTGCAGTATTCTGACGAATTGAATTTCTCCTCATCTGCTGGTCAATCATCCAGTCAAATTGCTGTCTTTCTCTAAGATGAGACAAAAAGGTGGAAAAATACACTCGTTATCCATATTCAGTACTTAAAAAATGGTTTCTATCATAAATTTGCATCAAATCTTCTTACCTGTTACTTATACATCGTCCATTTAGGTACTTTTCTTCTGCCTTTTTTACCGACACGTTGTCCACCCCAGCTATGGCATAGATGATGGCCTGTGTAAGAGGGCATCTCTTACATCACTTGTAAACAACTAGCATATAGTGTACACTGCATTTCAGGAAACCTTTAACTCCATATGCCCAAGCAAAACACTGTGCGTTAACTTAAACAGCCAAAATTAAAACTTGACTGATTGCAAATTGATTGCATGACTATCACATGGAAAAGAAGGATTTCTCTTCTCATAGGCCCTTTAGTTCGATTAGCTGAAACCTGTGACCTCTGATGAAAGCTTCAGCTCACCTCAGGTAGGAGCACGTCCAGGACAAAACGGACACGGTCCATGAATTTCATGTCAGCCAGGCAGGGGGCAGTGGCAGGAGCTGCTTCATAGAGTTCATTCAGGTACCGGTAGACTTCGTCCAACTGCTTATCGTCTTCAAGGTATATGTTCACCACTCGTCTTCGATTGCCACTCAGGAAGCGGCACATCCACTTGGACTGCTGCTGCCCGCTGATAACAGCCTGCAAGGAGGCAGGGTGAAATAGAGGTAGAGACAGGGAGGTTGAGTTGAATTCCCCAGGGACGTTTTGCTGATCATACACAGCCTTTTTCAATGTTGCACATACACTTGCGTCTGGGAGGTGAATGGAATATAAAATGTAAAAATAGACAAAGTGATTACGATGACACCTTATTTTCTACTGGCCTGTTTGAGGCCCAACAAGTACAGTTTCTGGGCGCCAACTCATTTTTGGAGCAAGAATTTGCTCAGTAGCGGTAACAGGTGGAGCAGAGCCAGGTGAAGGCCACAACTGCAGGAAAAGCCATCCGTCTTATGACACTGCTCTGTTGAACACTCAATTCTGATTGGCCAATGAAAGCATTCTGAGGTCTGTTGTTATTTCGGATTATAAAATGGGTAGGTTGAATCCAGCCCTCTGATTGGCTGACCATGGTACATCTCCTATATACCACGCTTACCACAGTAATGGTGATTATATATTACTCCGCTGTAAATATAGGCCTAATGTAAAAACAACAACATTCTATGCAGGTTGGAGATGAACTTTGGTCGTTGCCTGGGACTACTTTGACATTTCTTAAGTCAAATATAAGATATTGTATGATGAAAATGTATGGTAATAATTTAGTAACCGTTTCATAAATGCAATAACCCACGACAGACCGTGGTATAAGGAATTCATATCACAGTTACGGTGCGTTATCAGTAACTGTCTTGTAGGTAGCTGTGGGTAAAATGGGTTGAACAGCCTCCATCTAACCCTACCAGGAGTCGTCTCTGCACCATGCGTTGCTTGACGATAAAGTGCACCAGCCTCTCGTTGGCACGGTTGTGGGCAGCATGGGCCCGGTCGGGCAGCAGCCTCTTTGAACTCCTGCTGACCTCCTGCTGCTCACTGAAGCTCTGCTCCTCATCATAATCACACTGCTCCTCCATCACCATCTTGCTAGTGATAGTTAGTCTCTCTGAGACTTCCAGAGGGTACTTCCTCCTCACTGGATAGCCTGGAAGAGTTGGAAAGAGGGAGGGGAAAGGTCAGGATCAGGACAAAGGGTGACCTGGAAAAGAACTGTGGTACTAAGCATTATACAATTTAACTTACTCATATTGTGAGCAAAGTATTCAATGAAGGAGCCAGTAAATGAGCCGCATGCTGTGAAGACAAACAAAATAATATTACTTACAATAGTGTGGTATCAGAACCACACTATTTTGTATTTTTCCACTGTAGAAACAGTACACCCCTTACCAATCCGCATTCTATAGTCCGTTATCAGCTCCAGGGACCATTCGATGGCAGCATCATACTTTTCTTTGGCTGTACACTATGACACAATCAGTATGAGAGACAGTTGTGTGTAGAGAGCATTCATTATGAAATTGGAGGATATCATTTATTTGCCATTCTTACCACAAACTGATTGGCCTCTTCACAGTCGTAAGGCTTCAAGGTTTTCAGAGCCACCGTCAACCTTCAACAACACAAAGATCAGACAATTAATGGTGACGCGTCAATGTGCCGTTATACAAGTTAGTTCCGACCGAGTAATTTGATTGGACAAGAGGCATTTCATAAGTGCTGATATAGAGAATAACATCACTGGGACTTTTAACTATACATGTATCACTCCGCTTTTTGGGCTTTGCTGGTTTAAATCGTTATATCAACGAGCCTCCGGCTAGCCGTACGTGGAATTTAATGCAGGACCCAGAATTCATATCAGCTAATGTTTTCAAAGGTGTTGTAAAAGAGATTAGAGGGGCAGGGAAAGACAAAACAACACACCACCCCCCAATTTCACCTGAAGACCAATATGAATGAATATTTTGCAACACTAAGTCCAGGCAATCCTGAAGGTTTACTGAACAAGGTCTGGTACGATATTCAGTTGCACTTTGGACGCAGGGGCAAAGCGGGGAATCGGGACCTCAAACCTGACTCAATCATCCTAAAACGTGACAAGAATGGAGCAAAGTATTTCACCATGACATTCAACGAAGGAATAAAAAAAACAACAACATAAAGGCCCACTGGAGAGAGACAGAGAAAATCGGAGGGGCACTATGTTTGAGGAGCAAGGAAATCCCCTCTGCCCAGTAGCAGCCCTCTATCTGCAGCCCAGGAGGGTAACAGCTGCGACAGACAGCTTCTGGTATACTGCCGTTCCCCTGGGAGTAAACCAGCTGTCACAGATGTTACCTGGGATGTGCAAAGAGGCAAGGACACACACACACACCAACCACAGCCTGAGAGCCACTGCCGTACAGAAACTGTCTGATGCGGGACTCGAGGCGAGGGAGATCATGGCAGGGAGTGGGCATAGGTGAGAT
>CABFOQ010021585.1:19627-34178 GCA_900660455.1 Gephyroberyx darwinii | reverse complement strand
GGAAATCCAAGACTTTCCTTTGCAAATGTTCCTTCATTGAGATCTACAATGAGCAAATCTACGACCTCCTGGACAGTGCCTCAGCCAGCCTTTTCCTCAGGGAGAACATCAAAAAGGGTGTTTTTGTGGAAGGAGCTGTGGAGAAGTTTGTCACCTCAGCTGCTGAAGCTTACCAGGTAGGAAGGAAGTAAAAGTTGTATCATTGTGAAAATTTAACTTTAACTATAACTTGAACTCTTCACATGTTGGCTGTGTCCCACCCCACAAAACTCCCATAATCCTCTTTTGCATACAAATGAGTTTCGATGATGTCACACATCATCGAAATGTGTGCTGCCATACAGTGATGTATGGTCGTTTATAGCCAATCCCTTGTATGATGATAAGACAACACATAATCTGGTATTTTATAATAAATCACATTGTTGTATAAGCAGTGCTTCTATGCATGTAATATTCTATATGCTATATTTGATAATGTTAACCAGAAATCCAAGTAATCTAACATTATTGTATTCTCCTTAGAATAGATGAAGGCAGCTCATGAAGTAGGGGCCAGAGAGCTGAGATCACATTCAAGTAAACTGATAACTAAATAGGTTATCACCACATATGCTCCGTGGGACTGCAGAATCTGTATTTGTTCCCTCTTAGGTGCTGTCTATGGGCTGGCGTAATCGAAGAGTGGCCTCCACCTCCATGAACCGCGAGTCCTCCAGATCCCACGCAGTGTTCACCATGGCCCTGGAGTCCAAGGAGTCCATCAATCAAGTGGTTAACATCCGAACATCTCAGCTGAACCTGGTTGATCTGGCAGGGTCTGAGAGGCAGAGAGACACACACACAGAAGGCTCCAGACTCAAGGTAAAGCTTCACCCCTGGCTGCTAATGAGGTTCTACATTTGTGAGTTTTTGTTGTGGCCAACTGCTGTCTATGTTGTGCTCTTTTAGGAGGCCAGCAGTATCAACCGCTCCCTCATGTGCCTTGGTCAGGTGATCATGGCACTGGTGGATGTGTCCAATGGGAAGAACCGACACATCTGCTACAGGGAATCCAAACTCACCTTCTTGCTAAGGGTGAGTGCCCTGCACAGTCGAGCCATGATTTTTGCACACTTGACTTTATGCCCAAATTACTTATGGGGTGGGATTTTTGGTTGAGTTTGTCATATTATTAAATGTTTGCACATGACTGCAGCTCACATGATTTGGAGGGTCTACATATATGCACTGTTACATTTGTTTTGTTTCAGGACTCTCTTGGAGGAAATGCAAAGACGTATATAATAGCCAATGTGCACCCTGGTTCAAAGTGTTTTGGAGAAACATTGTCCACCTTGCAGTTTGCCCAGAGAGCAAAATTGATCAAGAACAAGGTAGATCTTGCCAAACACTGATAAAACATTTACTGCAAAGTGAAACAGATTAGACTTAAGTGTAAGAGATTTCAAAATCAGAGCACTTTATCTCATGGCTATGTAATTATTCTGCTTCACCAGGCCATGGTCAATGAGGACACACAGGGAAATGTGAGGCAGCTACAGGCCGAGGTGAAGAAGCTTAAGGAGCAGCTTGCACAGGCACTGTCTTCCCAGGTGCCCCTGATGGACAATGGGAGAGATGTGGCCCCAGGAGGACCCCAACTCCCTAGTAAGAGCATTGTGGTTCTGAAAATGAATCAAATTTATTGCAAATGTTCTTTTAGGATGGATTCTCACTTTTATTTCAGTTTCTGGGAGCAAATGTTGTCTGGTATGTTACATAAGTGTAAGGCAACTTTTCTTACCAGGTCCATCCACTGAAATCCACCCTGATGTCTCATACAAAGCAAAGTTTATGGCTGCTGTCTCTCTGTGGAGGAAGCGAGAAGATGAAAAGAGGGTATGGGGAAATCTTATGCATTGTAATTTATTTTTGGAAACTGCTTCCTTGTGAGGGAATCCTGTTGGTACAAGGATGCTAAGAGAAATGGTTGGCTGTGCACTCAGATGCTGCTCCAGAAGGTGGCTCAGCTTGAAGAGGCCTGGGCCCAGAAAGAGAAGTTCATCCACTCCAGCCGTATGATTGTCAAGTTTCGAGAGGACCATATCTCTCGCCTGGAGAAAAAATTGAAAGGAGGAGAGTGCTTGCTATCAGACAAGGAGAGTCAAGCACTGATCGACCAGCTAAAGGAGGAGATTAAGATCCTTAGAGATCAGGTACAAAATCAAATCAAAATTGAACTCTGCCTAACCTAGCAGCCATGACTGCATATGTCTATTCTTCTGTTTAAAGTGCAGATACAGGGTAGCGTAGATGCAGATAGTTCTGATCATTGTTATACACCTTTCTACCTAGGTGCTCACTTTACAATATCACAGGGGATAGTTACATCAGATCCTGTGTGTTTGTCATTTTTCTGGAAACAATAAGCAAAATAGCTCCAAAGATCTCCTTAACTCTTCACAATGTAATGTATTTCGTTCTACTCACTTCCGTCCTTTTAGATTCAGCAACACCCAAAGTTGACTCGATATGCTGCAGAGAATTACAGCCTGAGAGAAGAGAACCGTCAGCTCCGTTCCCTAGAATCAGTAAGGATAGCTGAGGAGGCTGCAGGCCAAGCTGCTGCTGAGCTGGAAGAGGCCTTCCAGAGGGCTATGGAGACAGAAAGGCCCACAGAGGGTAAGACAAAAAATGTTGTCATCAGAGAAACTGAAGAAAGGTTTGATAAATGTGAAAGAACATAACTATTACATGCATGTAAGTAATCTCAGGTCGCTCCACAGATCAGCCAGCCTATTCGACCCCCGTGACTGCGGAAACCGTCTCGGCCATTTCCATGGAGAGGCTGAAGGCCCAGCTGCTTCAGAAACAGTCAGAGCTCACAGCCACCGTTCGGGCCTTCGAGGAGTACAAGGAGGTCACAAAGTAAGGAGTGTCTTCAATGGGAAAATCTATTCCAAAACTAAATTCACATAGGATATTTGTATGATCTTGAAAAGCGTAGCAGAGATGTGGGACCAAGCCTCTCCAAAAGCTAGAAATGTAAGCCAAGATGTGATGACATCAAGGGACAAATCCCGGAGCAGTACCAGTGATGGTAAATGTGATATCAACGGTGACATACAGTGGCCAGGCTGTTTTTATGTGACATGGGCACATTTCCTTGTAGCTGTTGACTGTACAGTGAAATAAGGCTTTCTGAATGTAAAAGTTCAATACATTGGGACCATTTAGTTGATTTGTGATTGGTGGTATACCGTATTATTGCCCATTGTTGCTCTGATTTCTAGCTATGTTTACGAATCCTAACATTGTTGGACTATTCTATGTTGTTCCTTTTTAGGGTGGATTTGTTTTAATATCTTAGTAAAAGATGCTATTTTAGATGCAATGCCTTTATAAGCTTGTAAAATTAGTTCTGCAAAGCTTATGTGGTATTTGGTTGGTGCTTTGTGTTCTAGGAAACAGATGTCTGGGTTGGAGTCTGAGAAAAGATACCTTGACAAGTCCAACAGGCATTTGGAAAACATTCTGGAAGCCACAAATGCTTACAAAAAACAGGAGGTCTCTCAGCTGAACAGAATTCATGTTGAAACTATCAAGGTAAGGGGAAACTTTTCACTGAAAACTCACACAATCAGTCTAACCACTCTGCTCAGTATACTTTTGTTGTGTTGCAGATTCTCAGGCTAGCAATACAAGAGAAACTGATGAAACATACTGATAAAGAAAAGGAAAAATATCAGTCAGTGGGTGTTTTTTCTCCAGCGGTTTTGGATCATATGATATTAACTTTCAGTATCATGTTACAGATTCTCACTACACCAACCAAGACATTTAACCTGCGGTCTGGGATGGTGCCTCTCTCCAGCCCGGAGCACTTAAATGGCATAGAGGAAAATGTGGAGGACATCCGGATCCAGCAGCCTCCTCCAGAGATGACAGAGTTGGCCTGTGAGGCCTTGACTGAGGAACTTCAACAAGTGCAGGTACAGCAATGTAACACATATGGAGTCAGTAAACTCATTGTCTTGGTCAAACCTATTAAATACTTTGTCTCTTCCTCCTTCCAGGAGCAAGCCAGTCGTGTCCAGACTCAGCTGGATGAGGAGGAGCTAAAGAACAGCAAGCTATTGCAGCAGATCACAAAACTTGAGGAGCAGTTAGCTGTGATATCACAAGAGTCCAACCGGAAGGAAGAGGTGGGATATTTTGCAATTATTGTTGTGTGGGGAAGTTGGTGGAATATGATGCTTCTCGTACAATATAATGTACTAATATACTTTACTGTTCTCCTATTTTTTTCTTTGCGCCTGATGCAGCAACTTTCTACTGAGCGAGCTTGCGGGACCAGGGAGCAACTCAACCTGCAGGAGACCATCGACAATCTGCAACAGACCCTACAGTCTGAACAGCAAGCCGGGGAAGGTAAGGTCCTGAAGTCTTTCTTGTGTTGTGATGGGACTCTGCTGGTTGTCTACCTGGAGCTTAGCTGCTGTATGAACTTGGAGGTCTCTCTCACATGGAGGTTCTGTTACTGCTTGACCCAACAAGGGGGATAACTGTAACAAGGTGATGACTCTCCCTCTTTCAGTTCTGAGGAGTGAGATCCGTGACCTCCGCCTGGTGCTGCAGTCGTCGGATAAGGAGCTGGCTGCTGTGAAGGAGGAGCTGAGGGACGGCCAGGGTGAGCAGCAGAGGGAGATGAGCCAACTCTCCAGCAGTCTGATCAGCACACAGCTCCAGCTTGACAAAGTCCAGTACGTATGAATCTCAACACGTCTGCATTCTGGCTCTTCATTCTCCTATGTTTGCATTTATGTGCATATATTTATTCAGCTGATTGTTATAATATTTTAAAACAACAAGCCGCATTTCTTACCTCCAGGCTAGAGTGGGAGCAGCTTCTGGAGCAGAATAGGACCCTACAGGATTCTTTTGACCAACTGCAGGCAGAGGCCAAGTTTGAGACTGACCAGGCCAGACAGCAGCTGCAGGACAGACAGCAGGAGATGGACGGTCTGAAGGCACAGATCAAGGTCAGTGAGTTTATAAACTAAACATTTTCCAGACTGACATGTGGCCCTTGATGTCTTAACTGTCTATATTTTACATTATGCCTCTTTGTGTTGCCTGTATTTAGGAATTGACAAATTCCCTGCAAACTGAGCAAGAACACATAAGCACCCTGACCTCGCAGTTGAGAGAAAACAAGGAGAGTACATCAAAGTGAGTTTTCCGCAGTGTGTTCTCTCTATCTGTAATTTTGCCTCATTTACAGTAGTTTTTAAAGTGTGCTTCTATGCTAATATTCATATGTATGTCTTCAGAGAACTTATTGAAACTATGGAGCAGAATACACAGCTAAGGAAACAAGTCTTTGATGTGACAGCACAAAATCAACAACAGGTCAGTCATGAGCACAGTATGCATATTTGCAAATAATACCAATCCAATGCTGTTTTGTTCTCAAGGCGTAAGACATTGGGTATCAGGAGCTGAATTCAGGTCATTTGGTCAGTCAGGCACTAGCCGATTTATTTGAGGAAATAATTTGTTTTTTCGTTTGTTTTCTTTGGTTTACGGAGTATCTAATCTAACATAAAAGTAAGTAAGAGTTAAATTATTGTGAACATTTAACATACTTTACTGGAGGTTTTATTAAACTCCCACAATCCTTCCTTGTAGTCAACAACACAAGATCTGATTGTCTCTCTACCCCTATTGCACACTTATATGCCTCCTTGCTCCCACATTTCAGTTGGCAGTGCCGATGCTGATGGGAGTAGTCGATCTTTTGATTAACACTGTGATGGCCGATCACCAATTGAAATGATACAGTGCCTCCTCGCTGCTAGTCAGTGCCTTAGAGTTGTTGACTTGTCCCTACGTAGTTTGTTCACCTCATATTGAGTGACGCTTGCTCATCCGATGTTACAGTCTTGCTGATGTGTGTAAGCTTTGCAACTGCAGTGGCTAATCTTTGCGTTTGGGCAATGCTAATGAAAGGGCAAACAGGCTACTATGTTATAATACTGAAACAACCTACTGCAGTTAGAGTGGATCTATCTTCTTGACAATACATTGAATGAATGATGTGGTTATCCTGATTATTCCATGCCTGTAGTAACTTAAACTACAGCAACAGTTGATGAGGTAGGCACTGTGGGACTGTACAGCATCTGTACTTAATAGTGAATGCAGCTCAAATCCATTGTGTTTGATTTTCCTGTTTTAAGGCCTCCAACCTTGAAAATCTCAAGCAAAATCTGAACTCTGCCCATGAAACCATAAATGGCTTAGAGCAGAAGACTGAGCAGGACAAAGTAAGCCCCAGTGTATCATTCCCTTCCATTTCTTTTATTTAATTACAATTTCTCTGTTCTGCTGCCATCCTGAATACCCTTTGCATTATTTTACAGGGTGTTGTGCTGGATCTGATTAATCAAACCAGATCCCTCCGCAGTGAACTGAGCCAGAAGGACCAGAACCTTGCGCTCCTGTCCGGAGATATAAAAGACATCACAGTACTTTTATTTTCTCCCATTTTACCCTTTTAGAAGTCTTGCATAACTTCATTATTTGCTTACTTAGTCACATATTCCTTCACCATTTCTGTTACTTCTTAGACATGCTTTAGTTGACTCAGTTAGAGAATGTTTAATAATGATATACTATGTTGTTTCTTCTGCCAGGCTAAGTACAATGCTGCCTGCTCTGAAAGGGAGGAGATGAAGGAGCAAAACTCCAGGATGCAGACAGAGCTGTGTGACCTGAAGGAAGCTGTAGAAAGGAAGGTGGCATCCAACCAGATAGAGGTAAAATTGATTCACAAACATGCAGGTGGTGTTCGGAGGTGTCTCCTGTTCTTGTATACATAATCATTCTTTGACACATCTGTGGTTGGGTCTCAATTCACCAGTTTCCTATAATTAATAAAAGGCCATCCATTGTCACTGTGGGTGTTAGTGGTCATTTTGGTTGAGACCCAAGTCCACTGTGTCCATTCCATGATCTGTTCCAATAGGAGTTACAGCTTAAGAACTACTTTTATTTGGATATTTATATCATGATATATGGACACAGTTACACGTTTACAGCACAACTGTTCTAAGTCTAAGTCTGCTCTGTGAAGCCTAACATCACATTTGTGGCTGTCCTCAGGTTGAGGTGTTGCAGGAGGAGGTGGTTTATGCCACTGAGGAGGTCGAGAGGCTCACCAAGGTGTTGGATGAGCAGAATAGTCTCCTCCAAGCCTCTCAGGAACACACAGCCCAGAAGGAGGACACAATCCAGAATCTACAGCAGAAGGTACATTTTCAATCACCTCTACACAAGGCAAACTCGAAAGCTCAGAGATAAACAAAATTTGAAGGACAAAATCTAATCAAAAGTGTTTTTATTACAGCTGAAACAACAAGAGGAAGCGATTGAAAAAACGATCAGAAATGGAAGTTTCAATCCTGTTCACGAGTCATCAGTCACTCCTAAATCATTACCTCGGGTAATTAAATGTATTTGTGTGTGTGTGTGTGTTTGTTTTTCTTTTTCCAAATCTGCAGTTATTGCTGGAACATGTGCCTTGAGGGATAACCTTTTGTCTCTCTATTTCTAGACACCTTGCACCCCAAGAAGCTTCAACATGGATCTGACACAGGTGCTGGAGAACCAGGAGAGGGAGCTGGAGAGTCGACGCTCCTCCATGATGTCCATGGAGATTCTTCTAGCAGAACTGAATGCTGAGAGGACTGCGAAGAATGAGGAGATTCAAAGGCTCAAGGTATATTTGTATGTTTTGCCAAACTTATGAGATAGCCATTCATCATGCCTCCTTAAGTTGAATTTTTTTGCTTTAGAGTCTTAAATGCAGTTTCAGACTATTTGGGGGGGATTGAACTGATGATCTTTATGTTGCAAGACAGTCTCTAACCACCAGGTCGATGTCAACAACTATGACAACAAATACTCAAGTCCATCAATATTGATATTCTGTTTTCACTGTCCTCAGACCCAGCTGAATGAGAAAGAGATAGTACGAATGGAGATCCAGGGTTTGCTTGATCAGTTTTACACCAAGCAGAACTCGCTGGAACAGAATGGAAACACAAATGGGTTAAGTTCATTCATCCAGTCATCCTGCCACCAATTGTTTTAAGTAAACATCAGACCGTCTTAATGGTTAACGGTACAAATGAAACTAATGTTTTTATCTTGTGATCTGCAGTGAGGTGTTGAATGAGGCCTTTAAGCAATCTGTGCTTAGAGAGCTGCAGGAGGAGAGGGCAGAGAAGGTTTGTACACATCACACTGCTGTTTTTTCCTGTTAGTAGAAATTTGTATACTCATTATGTGTTCCTTTGTTATTCTTTAACAGAGCACAATAATGCAGAGGCTCTCTGAAACTCAAAAAAGGTAAAACCCTGTTTAAAAGTGGTTAAGTCAAGTTAGTTAATCAATAATTGTGCTGTTTGTTATTGTTTTGTTATTCTGATCCATCAGTGATGCAACTCTGTTTGTGTTTGTATTGTTGCTGTGGATTAGACTCCAGGCCCAGGATTCAATGTTGGCCCAGTCTCAGACTTGTGTTCAGGAGCTGACGACTGAGCTGAGAAACCGCTGTCTGGAGTTGAGAGAGCTGAGCCTGAAGGAACAGGACCAGGAGAAGCTACTCCAGGTGAGAACATTCATCGGGTTAGGTTGTAATGTTTTCTCTCAAAAAAGCAGTGGAGTAATGCAACTTTCAAATGAGGGATGCTTTCAAACCTATTATCTAAAGATCAAGTTGTGTATTGAGTATTGTGTAGATCTATAGCTAAAGGCAGGTTGTTTACTTATGAGTAATTACACTGGGTCTGACATGAATGATTTGAATTGATGGTACACCTGCAAGTATTTGGGCTGCTCAAAAAACAAAAACTAACTTATATGGTTGATTCTCCAGGCTTAACTGTTTTCTAGACATGGGAAAGGATGGTTTCCTACACCATCTCAGCAGTAGGTTGTGGTTGATGGACTGTACTGACATTTTCTGTGTCCTACAGGAGGTTGAGGTTCTCCGCAAGCAGGTCGAACACCTGTCAGAGGAAAATGGTAAACTTGTGGGGCATAAGAACCATAAACAGAGGATTGAATATCTCGTGAAGCTAAAAAAGGATAACACCAAACTTCATGAGGTATTTCTTCTTAATTATCATTAAAGGATTTTTTCTCTTTGGTCATGTAAATACTGTTCATGCATCTGATTAATCACCCTTTTGCATTTGTTTTGAAGGAAAATGAAAAGCTCAGATCAGAAATTGGCTTAATGCGAGACAACGTTGGATACCTTTCACCAGAGATGATGTGAATCCCTGATTTTTGACTGCTTGGATGGAGGAGACCTCGCATTCTTGCATTCCAGTCAGAAAATATCCTCTTTTTATTTTTTTAACTGATTTGACTTGGCATAGAGCTGGTCAGCCCAATAACAGTTACAAGAACAAAGTGCTTCAAAAAACTGTAATTTTTCAAATATAAGGGATGAAATTGGGATGATGTGTTTTTACAATGATGACATCGTTGTCACATTTTACAGTTAATACATTTTTACACCTCTTCCAAGTCTTGTCTCAAGCATACATATGTATTGATGCGGCATTGTAGCAGCATAGATGAATAGCTGTGACAAAGCTGCCATCAGTACAGGGCCAAAAATATTCCTTCCTGTGTCTTCAGTTGGGGCTGTACTTGATGGAGTACCCCTGCCCATATTGTTTTCAGACTAAATGGTGAAATGACCGTAATCTTCATGTGACATGCTGTGATTGGCTGATTTTGGTGTCCAATTTGTATCCAAGGTATTATCTGTGATGTATCCCCACACTGTATCAAGACAAATATCTCTCTAATTGTAGTGAACTTTTATTCTGTCTTTTTATATTTAATAAAGAAATTATTTTTTCTTTACCTTTAGTGAGTTTTAGTTTTCATATTTTCTGGTTTCTTTGCCTGAACATTTTTCAAAGTGATTGGATTGTATAAGCTAAAATCTATATTTAATTGCCAGAACTCATGAGAAATTTTACATAAGCATCTCACATAATTAAAAGAACAAAAACGAATTTCCTGTTATATGTAATGCAATCACTGTCGTTTCATTCACTACTACACACAATACAGCAGTTTGGGCTGTGTTAGCGTTATTGGTTATTGTAGACGCTAGTGTTTTCTCACTGTTTTCAACCCAGCCGCCAGGGGGCGACATGAGAACATTCCCGCCCTCTTCACGTGCAGTTGACGCGTCAATCTACTAACAAGGCACCGGAGAAACTGCGACCGAGCCTTCAACCTTGGCTTTTTGGAAACTTCCGAAAAAACAAACATGAAGAAAGTAATTACCGCAGAACAGATATCAGATTGGTTCACTTTAGGGACTAAGTTTGCTAACATTAAACTCACAGATGAAGCTGCAAAACAAAAGTTAGATGAACCCTCATCTAAACAGATCAGGTAAGTTAACGTAACGCTAGCTAAAGTTTGCAAACTGTTTTTGCTGCTGTGCTAGCTAGCATCCCTCATGTTATTTTTTCACACCCCATATTTTTGACTGGATTGCTGCCTTTATTGTAACGTTAGCCACAAATGGAAGCATGACCTGACTGGTTAATTGAATGTAGGTTGTAAGTTAAAACGTGCCAGGGGTACAAGTTGTAGGTATGACCTGTGGGGAGCAAAGTCACAGCTAGCGTTGTGTCAGCGCATCTGTTGGTCGCTGTGGCCTGCTAATGACATGACATGACATGGCATTGAAATTCATTTTGTAATGTAATTTTGTAGCAAATTGCCAACGGAGGAATCATGGCTTTTCTGACCTTTGCGCAACCACACGACCATTTTCCTTTCTATAATTGCAGCTTTGTAACTGTTAAATGGGGGGTTTTTTTGGCCCAGGGACCTACTGAGTGTTATAATGCATGAACACATCCAGCATTTATGTGTCTGTTATTAACCTTATGATATCCAATCTTGTGTAGCCTGTTCTAAAACGGGACTGGATCACTTAATAAGTTAAACGGCTTTATATTTCTCAATACAATATAATTACATTTCCCTGGTTCATGTTATTTGTAGTGCTCACAATACAAAAACGCTGCAAAGCCCCAAAAATGACAGGTTTGCAGTGATACATCACCATAACAAAGGGGTGAAGGGTTTACTTAACATTTGTTAGCAGTTTTCCTTAAAGTTGCCTTAAAATGTTCTGTGTTCATATCATATATACACAGAACATTTCTGTGTCTGATTGGCTACTTGGCTACATTACCTCAGGGGAAAATGTTGGTCTGCATGTTGTTTTTCACCTCCATGACACCTTGACACTCTGGCTAGCCAGGTATTTACCTTTGAAATACATTGTCAACATTGCAAACTGGACTATAGAATACCATACCACAAATTAGGGGTTATAAAGAAGCAGGTTACCGACCAGTTCTTGTAATAAAGCATTTCAACACATTTTTCATCTAGCCTAGTGTCAACTTCACATTTGGGGTCATATTCTAATAAGTATAAGCTACAAAATGTCTATATAACCAGTAAACAAGTCTTGGACATGATGTCTCTATGTCTTGGACGTGATGAATGTTCTTTCTGGGTGTTATGCACAAGACCACTGAAGAATGAGGAGCCTGTCCTGTCACAGTGTAGTGCTGTATGCCTCTGTGGGCCTGAGAGGAACTGGATAGTAATAAGGAAGGGCCCAGTCCCTGTGGGTTGAG
Organism: Gephyroberyx darwinii; assembly: GCA_900660455.1. Classification (NCBI taxonomy): domain Eukaryota; kingdom Metazoa; phylum Chordata; class Actinopteri; order Trachichthyiformes; family Trachichthyidae; genus Gephyroberyx; species Gephyroberyx darwinii. Next base: position 22,437 of record CABFOQ010021585.1, on the reverse strand, counting down.
AACGAACTGGAGTGCTGCATGGCACGGTCCACGTATCCAGAGATTGTTGGGATCTCCTCCCTTGGGTGTTCTCCACAGTTGGGTACGGTAGGTGTGACAAAGCCCTGCTTCATTTGGTAGCGTTTGGTCCAAGCCTCCATTGATTGAAGCTGTGCTGGCTGCACGGAGAGTTCCTCCTCTTCTTCACATTCCTCTTTGTTCAGGAAGTCTCTCAGCACCTGCTTGAAGACGTACACCAGCTCCCATGGCAGTATGTTGTTTGTTGCAAGCACCTCACGGAACCTGTGGAAGGATTTGAAGGATATAATTGGTTAATAAACTTGTTTAGTTAACAAGGGCTTACGTCAGTACAGCTTCAGCATTTGACACGTTTAATTGACATTGTTGCATGTGGTTGTTTTTTGATACGATATTTGATTCCAAACCTAACTCATAGTTTTTGGAGGCAATAATTGACATTATCTGGGACAATAGCACAAAGATGAAGTTTTTCATTTGCTCACTCCATTCATTAGTTTGAAAGAGCACAGACAAATGTAATAGGAAATAAGCCATGCTAATGTTTGTTAATCAAATGCAAACTTTTGCAAGTTTGCATTTGCAAACAAATGCAATAATCACCACTTATAGTTTTATGGAAAATAAGTGGATGATTAACCATGCAGAACAACATTATAACCATTTTTTTTTTAATTGAATATTGCTAAGATAGATCTGATGCTGATGGTTAGATTATACTTTATTGTCTGTTAACATCCAGTGACCAAAAAATGGTTACAGACACATAGCTAAAAACATGAAAAGACAAAGCAAGATTTAAAAAAAAAAATTAAAAAAATCATAGAACATAAAAACAATGGCTTAGTGCAATCACTGAGACGTTCCCTGTATTCATACAGGTTTAAGTTGAATCCCTGACAATAGTCTGGATTCTCTCAGCCTTATAGGGCATCCTTCACCTTCACATGTTCACACCCTGCATAGCCTGCTCCTGTGACAGTAACACATAATGGCTTCTTTGGCAGCTTGCCCTGCCTCCCTTTGCCTTTGGGTCTTTTCTCCTTTCCCTACTGTCAGCCTTTGTGTTGGTGCAGCGGCTGTTAGCCACTGTTGACAGCATCTTAATGTGAGGACGGAGTGTGGTATGGCTACTACCAAACACCTGGAGAGCACGGTGGCTGTATGGCTGGGTGAGATCTGGGCACACAGGCACTCCAGCTGGTGAAGCTCCGATGTGGGGATGAGAGTCCGTAACCTGGGGTACTTCTGGAACCAGTGGAAACCCAGAGCGCTGTGGGCCAGCCTGTGCTCCCGCTCCAACTCCTGTGCCAGCCGCTCGCGCTCCTCCACATGCCACAGGAGCTCTCTGATCAACATGCGGCTAGGTACGACCCCCGGGGACTTCGGAGATGCCGCTTCATCCTGGGTCTGCTCTCCTGCTTCATGAGACCATTTCATCCAGCTGAACAAGGGCATGGCAGAGACCACAGGCGATTCTGGGGAAACTAGAATAATTTGTCAAGTCATGACTTCCCTCCAGCACTTTTCTCTTAAACATGGGCTTGCTTAACGATTAGTCTACATTTAACAATTTCTTTAAAATAATCTTGGTATAGTCTACAGTTTTTTTCTGAGGTACTGGATAAAATACTTAAGGTTAAGATTTGACACAGTAAAAGATGATCAATGCTTCAGCCCTTTACTAGCTGACCTCTGGTCTCTGTCTGATTGGTGTTGTGATTGTCCCAGGTGTGTGTATGTGACTCTTTCTTCAGATTGATGGTTTCAACGCAGCTCACACCTGGGCTTTAGATAGATTACATAGCCTGAAGGGTCAGAGGTCAGCCTCACTAAACACGATGCTGCTGAAACTCGCAATGGCGAAGAAGCAAACCTCCTTGTTGTCTGTAAGGTTGCAAAGCAAATCCTCTCTAGTATCTAATTTGGCTCTTGCTCTAATACAACAAAAATGATTGATACATGAGCAACTGTGTGTCTTTTCCAACATGTTAATAGAGGAATCATCACACTCACATCTGCCTGAAAACTGGAAGAAAAGATGAATGGTCAGTACTTACAATTGAAAACTGCACTGCTGACGCTTTTGTGAGATAGTCAGAATTTGTCAAGAGAAAAATGCGCTTTTCACAGAGTGCAGCCTCTAGCTTCTTGCCTCCATGGGTCAGTCCATGTGAGCTTCATTCCTTCACTCGCTGTCGACTGCATCCTGTGGTGTCAAATGCCATCAAAGCAGCGGATCAGTTGAGTGGTGGTAGCAATCCTCCACGGTCTTGGTTGTAGGAAAGGTTTTTCTCTTTCTGTTACAGTTATTGTCTTGTCCTTTTCATCCCTCCCACTGCTCCTCTGTCATGCGGACTGTTTCCAGGAGAGTTAGTCACACACTGCTCTCTGACTAAGAGCTGTCACCTCTCCTCTCCTTTCACCCCACTCTCCTCTGTGCAGTTTTGTTGTAAGGTCAGCTGCTTTGTTGCTTGCATGGGATGTGTGCATTCGAGAGAAAGAGAGCGTGAGAGTGCGTGTGTGTGCACAAGCCCTGTGTGTGTGTGTGTGTGTGTGTGTGTGAATGTGTGTTGTATCTGAGCTCCTCTTAGTTCTGACAGGGTGTCTGCCTGCTATGCTGATAAAGTCCTCCCCTCGCCAAAAGAAAGGCTGAGACAACTGGGAATGCTCTCCCTGCTACAGTGCTCCAGGTCTGGCTGAGGTGGCCAGGGGAAAAGTGGAGAGAAGGCGAGACGAGGAGGGAGGGCAGAGAGGGAGCAGAGACTCTGAAGTTCTGAATGGTATTAGGC
>CABFOQ010021585.1:0-19607 GCA_900660455.1 Gephyroberyx darwinii | reverse complement strand
ATGGATAGGGGTGGGGAAGGGGGGTAATGAGGCAAAGAGATCAAGAAGGGGCTTGCTATTCGGTTGAGCGCAAGTGCTCTTGAAGAAGGCACACTATTAGCCTTATATCATTTGCTGAGTGTCAATGCCAAAATATTTCTCATGGCTAGCATGCTTGCTGAGACCCAACATGTATGTGTAAGCTGACTCACTTTCAAACAGCTATTCGCTGCTGTTAAGAAGTCTTCAGTTTTGCTATTGTATATGAGCATAATATGAATAGATTGCTCTACAGTAATTCTACTTTCATTCATTTTCTTGCTTATTGCTATTCAGGGTCACGGAGGGGCTAGAGCCTATCCCAGCATGTATTGGGCAGATTGCAGGGAGACACCCTGACAGGTTGCCAGTCCATCACAAGGCTAACACAGATAGACAGTCACTCACATTCATGCCTTTGGGTAATCCACCTGACCTGCATGTCTTTGACTGTGGGGAGGAACCGGAGCATCCATAAGAAACCCACACAAACACAGGGGGAATACACAAACTCCACACTGAAAGGGCTGAAGCTGGGAATCAAACCCAGGTCCTTATTGCAGTGCTAACCAGTGCTAACCCCTGAGCCAATGTGCCACAGAGTGGTTTTATTTGTGTCAGTTTTCTAGAATGACAGTTGTAAACATGCTTGGAGTGTTAAAGAATTGGGAGCATGAAAATATGTTTTTTCCCTTTTACTTAATTGTTGACACTTCTTCCAATATCAGTAATACACTGGGAAAAGTTTATGTTTACATTGGGCCCATTTTAATCTTATAAGTACAGAAAATTACCATAATATATCTTCAGCGGTTTGATAGGGTTGTTGGTAAATACCAGTGACTCAACTATTACTTGCCCAGGTGCTGAGATTTCGGGCCTGTACTCACATTTTCAACTGTTCAAAGATGGTGGACAGTGGTACAAGCAAGTGACCAGCGTCGCAACACATTTTATTCTCAAGCCAAAAAAAGCAAATGACAAAGGAGTATTACTTCACGTTGTGATATAAATGTGACTTGATATATATATATAATCTTTAAATAGCCTATATATCTGTTACAGGTTACCATAAGCTGTGCTAGAGATGTTGTTGCAGTTCCTTGGTCACCAATAGAGGTCGATAAATTACTTAATTCCCCTTTTTTTTTGATTTTGTTCATCTTTCAGCCCATCTAAAGTACCTGCTGATCAGGGCAGCCTGAAAAATGAGAAGTCTGATGAAGGACTGCGGCCCAAAAGAACAGGATTTGTGGGGAGTGAGTATTGGGATATCGGTTAGCTTTTCTAAAGTTAAGAATAGCATCGTGTTTTTTTTTACATTATGTTACATCAGAATCATTTACATTGCTAAGTACAATGAATGTTTGTCATAGATTGTTCAACATTGTGTTTCAAATACATTAAATTCTTACTTCTCAGGTGCTGCCCCTCCCTCACTAGCCAGCTATGACTACCCGTGCTTGCCCATAACCAAAAACAGACAGGAGGTACAAATGGAGTGTCCATATACCACATACACATAACATCACACAGTCTGAAGTGCACCCTCTGTTTCTTTGTTCATGCCAAGAGTTTTACAGAGATTGTCCTCAGCTCCTCAGGTCATTACTCCACTCAAGCTTTTTACTGTGTACTCAAGATGAGCACAACGTTGTGTGATGGTGCAGCCAGGACAACAAACCTTAAACTTTAAATGTACCTGTCCAGAAGTCTGTCGACTAGTAGTGGAGTTGTGTGTGTGTATTTCAGGAGTACACAGTGTACACTTCCTGTCACAAATCAGCATAGTTTGGCGAGCCAAACATCCACCCATTTCTGTTTCTTCTTTAAATCTTTTTATGACATTGATATGACATGGTGCCATGGCTTCTGTTTTTTATGTATCTGTTTTCATCTAGTATTTGGTTCACTGTGTGCATGTGTGTGTGCATGTCTTTGTGTGTATATCTGTGTGTGTGCGTGCGCATGCTTCCAGCTCATTTCCCTTATAGAGAACAACTCTGTGGTGATCATCCGTGGAGCCACAGGCAGTGGCAAGACCACCCAGCTGCCCCAGTTCATCCTGGACCATTACAATGAGAAAAATGCCCCGTGCAACATTGTGGTCACCCAGCCACGTAAACTTGGGGCCACCAGCATCGCCCGATGGGTTGCCAAAGAACGAAAGTGTACCCTGGGTAGTTTGGTGGGATACCAGGTTAGTGCAAAATTGTATCTACTTCTTGATCTGAACACACAGTTCCCCGCAGATATATAAAGATAATAATTTCAAAAGATAAAAATGATTATGCACAATTTAATTTTAATATGGCCGCACTTACTGTAGACTTAAAAAAGCAAAAAGGACAATTCTACACAAAAACAGCATATATGTTGTAGAATTTTTTTTGATTCTATAGACGGATGTGATGTTGGTTTAAATTTCAGTGTTCGACTAACCTTTTACCTGTGGAGCCAGATTTGAACGATACTTCCCAAGAAGACATCGTTTATTGAACCAGTCACCAAACAGAGTCCTTATTGGCAGACATATTGAGTACTTTCATCCATAATTATTAACATGGCGTAGGACCTAAAAACTCCCAATTGGTTAAGCCCAAATACTCACACACCAAACAACAAGAATGTGTTTTACGTAAGACATCCTAATACTTAGATGTAGGTTCATATCTCAATCTTCATTTCTATCTTTTAATGGCAAGACTTTACAGAGACCTTTGTGTGGATGTTGTGTAACAATACTTGTGCACTGACCGGGCGTAGAACCTGGAGCGATTCACCCTAGATGAGGTTCTGTACAAAAAGCACACTTGACATCTCTCTCACATCTCTCTCTGTGTGTGTGTGTGTGTGCGTGCGTATGCGTGTGTGTGCGTGTGTGCGTGCATGTGTTGGCGCGCCAGGCTGTCTGACTGTATTGTGTGGAGCTCTGAAACAGTGTGTCTAATTATAACTGTCTGCTCTTCTGCTTGCCTGCTGCTGACTGCAAGACTGCATGATGTCACTGACTGTGGGAAAGGATGACAATGATGTGCAGTCACAGTTAGTGGGAGACACACAGGAAGATCGGCCATGCAGCACATAGCACAGCCGTATTTGTCTGTGGACATTTTTAAATGGCATCTTAAAACACCAATAAAAATACCTTTTTAGCCTGGCTTTTACATAAGGATGTGAAAGGTGCAATATGCCTCATGGCTTTTTGATGTTTGTCCCCTATCTAGGCTAAAGACTAAATGTGGTGGGCCCTTTTTTGTCCAGGCCCAGTGGCTTTGGAGCTCAGTCTGAGAAGCTTAGGCTGGCACAGTCACTGTCATGTATTAAATCATTTCTTGAAACACGCTTTTGTAAATAACCTTTTATAAAATTTGGTTTCGTTTTGCTTTTTTAAAATTCTTTTGTAACCCTGTTCTGTTCTGCCATTTTCATAGTTCATCTCAATGGGTTTTTTTTAATTATTATTTTATTGCCTGTGAAATATTTAGTATATTATATCTTATTTGTTTACAACCAGGTCATCATTGCTATGCATCTGCCTAGGTGTAAGTGCATGTTTTCCTCCTTAGGGTTGCAATGCTGCAAATTGTAATAGGTCCAGGACAGAATAGCATTAGTAGATGGAATATCAGCTTTGAAGTGCTGAAGAGAGTAGTATGGTATTATCCTCTCTCACAGTGACCTTGCCCTTTCAGTATGATCATGAGAGCTGCTTTTATGCTGTTATCTTTGTTTGCCTCAAGGGTAGCAGAGTGGATGTTTACACCCCCCAATTCCTCCCTCATTCCCTTTCCCATTTTTCTCTCTCCGTTTGTGTGGAGGGAGTTTTTATGCTCAGAGAGTTGAGTAGGAGAGCCAGAGAGTATTCCTGGGGGCGGGGGTTATAACAGGTCACGTGTATTTTCTTGAAGACTGACTGACTGACTCTCAAGAGTCATGTTGTGTGACACCTTGGCAGACAGCACACACTACTGGCATACGATGATGGTGTAGATGAAGCATGCTGTGGCCTCCTTTTCCTTGTTTTTATCATGTACAGTACTGTGCAAAAGTCTGTAAAGTGAAGATGCTTTCAAAAATAATGAAATGAAAAGTTTCTAAATGTTAAAAAAAAATACTATCAAGAGCAGTAAAACACTAATACAGAAAACAAAAAAAATAAACATCTAAGACCAAATTTATATTATATATATATATAATTTATAGTATTTGATTCTAAAGCTGACAAATACTATATAAAGAGAAGTATAAAGAACTATAGAAATATATGAGAAATATAAAGATGACTGTCATTAAAACAGATAGAGAAATCACCTAAACACTCCAAATATTGGGGATCCCCATATAGAAACTAATAGTTTTAGCCTCTACGAGTTGTAGATAATCATTTTCTTGGCAGGGGGAAAAAATGCGAGCACAGATGTGCTGGCTCAGCAGTAGGGAATCCCTCGGAGACAGGTTGGGGATAACGTTATCCCTGAATCTGCTCCATACAGATGACAACAGTCCCAGGTGGTGAGTCTCTTCTAGGATAAAAAAAGCAAGAAACCACAATAAGGCTATCCTCCATAAGTGATTTGCAGTTTCTCTCATTAAAACAAACAAGTGGCTCCATAGCATTAAAACCCTCCCTGATGAGCGAGCTAGCGCTCTGAGGCAAACTGATTGGCCCTCTCCCAACGATTAGTTAAGCCAGAAACCCTCAAAGACGGTGCCAAAATGAAATAATGTACACGAAAACACATCGACCAGCAAAACACACAAGCGACGAGTCTCTGGATTAACAAAGATGTATCACAATGCTTGACTACAATTTATTTCTGAAACCCAGTTCTGGTAGCTCTCAGTCAACCTCCTGGTTCCCAACTTCACACCCTTCCTTGCATGTGTGTACACAGGGACACACAGCACTGCAGGAAGACGCAACAGGACAGACTAGTATAGAATTAAAATGGACATATAGGCTACCCCTACTCTGGCAATCTGTTTCCACCTTATGTGGAATAACCCTACTGATGAGTAGGTATTCATAATAATGTGTAGGTCTACAGCTATGTGTGTTGTTATCCAAACTTTTTACCACTACTCTCCGCATCTGTGTTCCAGGTAGGGTTGGAGAAGATGGCCACTGAGCACACCCGACTCATCTACATGACTATCGGGGTGCTGCTGCAGAAACTAGTTGGAGCCAAGGTCCTCACAGAGTACTCCCACATCTTCATAGACGAGGTGCAAAAAACATGTTGAGACAGATACATTTTAATGTACGCCAAAGGTGAGCTCTCCTGTTGGGAGATGAATTGATGGTAACATTGCAGAGGGAGAGAGGAAGGGTGAGTCTAAAGCCTCTTTCACACATGCAGTGAAATCCGGAACTTATCCAGACATTACTCGGAGGAGTTGTATGTGTGAACACAAATGTCCTAATAGGTTGGTCTGGAAATGAAACAGACTTCACCCACCCAGCACCCTAGTCTAAAATCTGTTTTATCACTGAGTGAGCCCAAGTGTGAATGGAGCAGAAGATTCTCCAGAGTATTCTCTACGAGCGAGTGGGGATGGTGATGACGTATTTATCACACGACTGGCGCGACCCCAGGATAATACAATGTATTTTGCTTTCCACCCTTTTGTCAATACTGCCGATACATCTAACTACATTTAGTATCGACATCAATGCAAAAACGGCCTCTGAGAGTGAGTCGGTCACTTCGTCCGCCATCTTCGTGCTGTAAACAAAACTGCGATTTCCGAAGCATACTTTTTGCATCATGTCCTGTCTCCCGCACGCTCTACCCAGGCCCCGCCCCTTGCCTGAACTAACCAAAGTATTTTCTGTTGTTGTGAACACATCCGAAACGGACATTATGCAGTGGTGTGCTATATGTGTGGAAGGGCAACTCCGGTTAAGTGCGGACCTGATTCTCTGGAGAATATCTGAGGTGTATTTCTGAAAGAGGTTTAAGAGAAGGAAGTGGAAGGGGAAGAGCATCCAGAAGAGCATCCATGTAGGGGATACTTCCCCCGCTGCTTAGCCAGGGAGAACACTGCCTGCGATGTGGATGAGATACTGTGGCTAGACAGAAACCGAAGACAGGATGTAGCCTGATATTTTCTTTTACACTAGACTGTAGTACTATTTTCTATATTTTCTTCCATAAAATTATTTCAGAAGATATTTGTACATGCATAAAATGCAAGGCTGCCAGTAATCTTGGCCAGAACTGTAAGTTTCAGCGAATCTTATTTAACTAGTCATTCTTGAAAATTTGGTCCTGAATCAGCCATTCCTATAATCCTTCTCTGTGTCTTAGGTTCATGAGCGGACCGAGGAGATGGATTTCCTCCTGCTGATTTTGAGAAAGCTCCTCCATTCCAACTCTCGTTACGTCAAGGTACTCTCAAGATCAGAACATGCTTCCCTCCTCAATCAATCAAATCAATTGAATTGTCACCCACAGCATCCATGTTTTCTCAGATCATCCTCATGTCAGCCACCATAAACTGCATACAGTTTGCTGAGTACTTTGGCACCCCGATTCGTGGCCAGATGAACCCAGCTTATGTGTTTGAAGTGGAGGGGGCGCCCTATGCCATTGAAGAGTTTTACCTTGATGACCTCCACAGCCTGTTTCCATACAGGGTAAGGAGAAGGTACAAACATTGGCTGATGCTGCTGTTACTCTATAATGTGTAGGCCAATAGTGTGTGTGTGTGTGTGTGTGTGTAACAGGTTGAGTCTCAACAATCAGATGACCCTCACATCTCAGTGGAGATGTACAATCTTGCCATCAGTCTCATCCAGAGCTTTGACGAGATGGAGGGCAAAGATCTGAGGTGAAGGATCTTCTCACAGTATCTTAAGACAATTGACCACTTAAACAATCAGATAAATGATTGTCCCCTTTCATCCACTGTGTGTGTGTGTGTGTTTGTTTGTGTGTCAGCAGCAAGGCAGAGAAAGAGGTTCGTCTGACTTTGTCAGAGAGAGGTAGTGTTCTGGTTTTCCTCCCTGGTATGAGGGAAATAAGCTACATGCAGGAGGCCTTGGCCAAGCTGGTACGCAAAAGGTGAGCTTTTGAATCTGCCTGTTCTTTTGATCATGAATTGTGCAGTGTTAATCAAAGATGGGAAGGGACCCCTCTTCACAGCGATGGTTTCCTTTTCTCATTATTTTGAATGGAAAGGATGCACTGTTGCATGTTCTAGACAGTGCTGAGAGTTGAGCATTTTTTAAGCGCTCAGGTCACCAAGAAAAAATATTAAAGCTTTCTAGCAAAAGATTTCCGTGCTTCAAACCGTTTCAGTAATTGTGTGGCAACATGTGGAGCCACAACCAGGTTTCAATCAAATCACTTGGTGCAGTCTTTGGTTGGAACGAAAACCTGTGCTCCATGGCACATGGTTTAACACCCCTGGTTTATACCTTTTGTGGTGAGTGTTCTGCTGTTCCTCAGACTGCAGGTTTATCCTCTCCACTCCACTGTGACTTTGGAGGAGCAGAACGGTGTGTTTCTGGTCCCTGTCCCCGGATACAGGAAGGTAAGAGTTCTTGACCTTATTCTGCCTCACAATGTGTGAACAATGTGCTCTTAGTACCCACTACTGATATAGCTTCATCTCCACAGATCATCCTGTCCACCAACATTGCTGAGAGCTCTGTCACTGTTCCTGATGTCAAATATGGTGGCTGCTTTTTCCTCTACTCTAGTCTGTTTTCTCTGTGTGTCCAGTGCTAGGTTTTACAAAATCACATTGTGTAATACGTCTTGGTTTTCATTTGTTGTCACAGTGATTGACTTTTGCTTGGCCCGTCACTTGGTCTGTGACAGAGACACCAATTACCAGTCACTACGTCTCGTCTGGGCGTCCAAGACCAGCTGCAACCAGCGCAGAGGTAAGACTTCTTAAGACAGAATTTGAACAACACAGTATCTATTCCCTATTTTGCTCTCTCCCTCCTTGTCTGTCTCTGGCAGGTAGGGCAGGGCGAGTGTCCAAAGGCTATTGTTACCGACTGGTTACTAAGCAATTCTGGAGGAATGAGATCCCAGACTACATGATCCCCGAAATGCTGGTAAGAGAATGTGCCGATGACCAGACACCCAAAACTGAGTGACTGTAAAGGCGTTTTGACCCCAGCACTGATAACCGATCTGTGCCCTGCTGTTTGCCCTCCCCTCAGCTCGCCCCCTTGGCCAGCATCATGCTGAAGGTGAAGCTGTTAGACATGGGAGACCCCCGCGCCCTCCTCTCCACAGCCCTCTCACCACCCAACCTCAGCAACATCGTGAGGACTGTGCTCCAACTCAAAGAGGTCCTGAAAGACTGCAGATTCATGATTCACCCCAAGACTGCCATTAATGTCAACCTTGCTACTCAAGTAGAGATAAACATGTGCTGTGATGAGTGTTAGGTACTTGGGCAGCTGACCATCCAGCTCTGTCACAGTGCAATAGAGATCGTGAACTGCAGTGCTGTGTCAGGAGCTGTGTGTCAGCCAGTGTTAGCACTGTCACTGGGTTTGCAACTCTATTTGGGGAGAGCAATGTAGGGCAGTGTTGCATCATTTTGTGTGTGTGAGTATGTGTGTAAAAGAGAAAGAGGGAGATTAAAAATAAACCAATGATGTATTATCATTGGTTTATTTTTTCACTGAAAATATATGAAAAAGATATGTCCCTCATGTATGAATTGCTGGTGTGAACAAATTTAATCTTAAACCTGGTTAAGCTATTTTCATATATTCAGTATTCAATGTGTTTTATTAGGAAAATCACTCGTGTATATGCCTAAATATTATATTGGCTTAATTATATATGCTTAAATAATGAAACTTTCACAGGATTGTGAGTTGATGTATTAGGAGTTGAATATGGCTGTGTTTATTAACAAGACAGCCTTGTAAAAACAATAAAAGAGTAGAACAAATGTAAGAAAACTTGAAGAAAATGTGGACAGCTCATTGCCTTTACACTGGCTGGATGTTTCATTCTGTAGATGGGCCTACTATCTGCGAAAAATGATGGCAAGGGTCAAAATGAGGACGGCGAGCTGACATTCCTGGGTCGGGTGCTGGCTCACCTCCCTTTGGACCTGCACCTGGGAAAGTTGATTGTGCTGGGCCATGTGTTTGGTTGTCTGGACGAGTGCCTCATCATAGGTCAGTCATTATACTATTGGAATGGGCCTCAATTACTGCATATGCATGTGTTTATAGTCTCAGAAACTGAACTCGCTCAACAAAGGTGGCATTTATTGCACTGTTTGAGATATATTTGTGCGCATATATGTGCTTTTGTGCATGTGTTTGCATGTAAACTACAATAACAACCCTTCTCATATTTCTCAGCTGCCTCGCACTCTCTGAAGAGCTTCTTTGCCATACCAGCCCTACAGCAGCTGGCTGGCCATAGGTGAGTCACACCCAGCAGCTTCACTGACTCAGTAATGTGATATTTCACTATGGTAGAACATTTTCACTTAAAAACACATAACATAAAAACACAAAGTAGGAATGTGTTTATGTCCGTTTTCTCAAAGTCAGCTAAACTTGAAAAGTGGGTCAGAAATTACAACCACGTTTCTGGATACCTGTTTGATATTAAGTGCCAATAGGCTAAGGCACTGCCTTAATTTGTTTATATGAGGTTATATGATCTGGGCCAACAACAACAACCTCAGTTTTATTGGAATTCATGTAAAATGTTACACAATCCAATCTTTTATAGCAATAAGACATTTGTGCAGAGTGGCACAAATAAAGGAGAACAGGATAGGGCCTAGAATTGACCCCTGAGGCACACCACACATGAGAGGAGTAAATGGAAGTCAGTGTGAGACTATTGTGTGAAGGCAGTAAAATGTATGCATTGTCTATCTGTTTCATCCAAATAATTATCCTATTTCACTGAAATAATTACAACACCTACAATTATTAATCCCCACAATCTCGCAGAAAGTGAGAGGCAGTCTTAACATTGCACATCCCAATAAAAATATGTATGAAGGCATAAATTACAGGATGAGATGTGGCACAATGTGGCTTGCCCTTCCTACTAAAACAAATGTAGGATTATTATTACTGTAGCCATCTAGAGACACTCACACTTTCTGGCACCAATGTTCTTGACGTTAATGGGGGTTAAATGATGGGTTAAAGATGAAACAATGATGAAAAGTGGGGGCTGTTCAGGATGGATTGGAAGATGGGTGTCATTGTAGATCATTACAAGCTATTAATTGCAAGAATGTGTCCTGAATCCTGTCATCGCTGCAGTCAAAAACATTGAAAGGATAACTGTTAATGTTAATAACTGTAATTTTGACATGCAAAATATTAACAATTAACAGCAAAGGGATACTTTTTTATGTGGACAGAAACTATCCTTAAATATATCTAAAATGGCTACACTTCATGGAGAATGAAATAATTGATTTTCATGTGTTACTATAATAGAGGCTCTCCGGGCATTCAGCAAAATCGACTGTCAGACAGAGTACAGCTCTACCAAAGCTGGCCAGTGGCAAGGTTCTCTGTCGTCTCAAATTGTTGTGAATGTTTTTCAGCAAGCCGGTCTGTATACCATACAGACAAACATCAGTTTATAAGACCAGACAGGGAGTCGGTAGCCCATTATAGTGCAATTAAAGGTTGCTTGTGAGTGAAAAATAAAAAGTACCCATGAGAAACTATATCATGTCACATGCAAATTAAGTAATCTAATTGCAGTGGGGATAAATGTAGGTAATATGTAGGCGTGTGCACTTTTTTTAAAGGAGAGAAGGCTTTTTAGTATATATTGTTCATTAACTTTTGTTAAGACTGTTGGAAAGCAGAGGGGGAGACAGTAGCGGAGACACAGGAGACAAATCCTAGGCCAGCTTGTGGTTTCAGAGGCAGCAGACTTAACAACTCCACTACCTATATCTCCGGGCCCTTTTTTCTGTTGTTATTTTTCTGTAATTTTCTGTTATTATTTTTCCATCCGGGGTATATTTGAATGTTTGTGGGCCTCAGAATAGTGAAAGCAGGTGACTTTTGGTTGTCTGGCAATAGCCATACAAACATTTTGCCACCGCTAATGCTAAATCAATGGGCTCTTAATGCTGCAACAACTGTGACATGTTTTCATCATCCTTATTTAACATAGCATAGCCTGGTGAGTGGTGTTGGTTTTAGTTGACCAAGTGTTGAAGTTTTAGTTAACTGAACACAATCTGACCATGAATTATGAAATAGGTTGGGGTTGCCCTAGTGACCCTATGGTCTGATGTTAGTTTACGATGCATTGGCTTAACTTTGCTGATGTCTCTGTAACAATTTATGTCCTCCAGTTTTACCTGGTTCGGAATATCATGTGAATAAATCCATTCAATCCATCATTTTAAGCAATCCTTTAAGCTCCACAAAGCCGCCATTCATGGTATGTTTATATTTTTCTGTTGTCTTTTCAGGAGCAAGCTAGTCTTTGCCCATGGCACCCCAAGTGATTCCATAGCTTTTGTCAATGCCTTCAAGGTAATATGTTTGATGCAAAGTCAACAGCGTGTTATGTTGTTTGAGGGGTTTACATATTTGCCTAATAGCTGTTGTTTACAAGTTCCTTCCATACTGTTACTTACTGCTAGGCGTGGCAGTCATCCAAACAAAAAGGACAGCTAAGACATCCAAAGGTGAGAAAACAATATTCAAACTTGAGCTCACTGTTAAAGCACACATACCGTTTGGACAGTGTATTTTCAGAGGTGGAAAGTAACAAATAGCTACTACTAATGTTCTCCAAACAGATCACTTAACACTTTGCATTTAATTCTTCTTCTTCTTCTTCTTCTTCTCATTATTATTTTCAAAATTAACATCAAACTGTACATGATTTCTCTGTCCCATTGGCACTTAATTAACATTGCACTGTGTAAATAATATGTGGTGCAATATTGCAGCACATAAGGGAAATGTACAGTTCTGGCCTAGATTATTGGCATCCTTGCATTTTATGCAGATAATGCATCTCCTGAAAAAATTGGAAATTGAAACAACTTCCAGTCTTCACACATTTATCTATTGATTTACAACATATGCATATACAACAACAATAACAATAAAAAATACATTTCATAAAAGTGAAAAATAAGCCACGAGGATTTCTAGTTGTGGATGGTCTGTTTAAATGCTGTTGAGTTTGAGATAGCCTCTATGTCTAGGTTGTCATTCAAACACAAATTTGTACAAAGTTTTTGTACAGGTGTAATATATTTATTTTATATTTACTGTCATTTCTAAAGTAAATGTTATAAATTTGGCTAGTACTCTTTCCTCCTCTGTATTTTCTGTTGACGTCCTCAGTAAGCTTCCTTGACTATTCCTTGACTATGCTGCTTCCTCCTCCTAGGACGAGCTGGACTGGGGAAAAGAGAACTTCATTCAGATCAAGAGGATCAGAGAGGTTTGGAGACTGTTCCCAGCATCATGACCATGTAGATCATGTAGAGTCCCTGCAGCCACATTACAGGATAACTTTAATCACCCATCACCCATCCCAAAAGTCAAAAATAGGAAAAATCTATTTTGTTGTTACAGAAGAAAGTTCTTGTCCTTATTTTAGGACATCTTCACTTGCTCTACTTTAATGTCAAGGGTTAACAAGAATGGAACTTTTTTTTCAGTAGCAATTGTGCATGAAACCAACCTGAAAAATTGCCACATTGTGTTCAGTCATAATAGCCACTATGGTGTTTATCAAAAATGGCTAATTTGTTTACAAATATTAGATAAGATTAATTCAGAACTGTCTGACCAAGAAATATCATTCTGAAACTTCTTGTTGTGGCATTATGATTCTGTCTGATCATCAAGGTAGTGTTGTCTGTCAGTTCAGTAACAGGTTTTAGCTGAAATTGAATTTATGTTATGATTGTAGCTTGTTGGTGGCCAGTTATAATAGCCCCTGGTCGTTCTAAAGTAAGGCTACTAAATTTAGCAGATTTTTCATCACGTAAT
Source organism: Gephyroberyx darwinii (assembly GCA_900660455.1). Lineage (NCBI taxonomy): Eukaryota > Metazoa > Chordata > Actinopteri > Trachichthyiformes > Trachichthyidae > Gephyroberyx > Gephyroberyx darwinii. The sequence continues at coordinate 6,589 of CABFOQ010021585.1, read as the reverse complement.
GGCAAGTTGCATTCTTAATAAAATAATATTTTTGCAGCTTGTGGATGTTAGTGTAATGCGGCCCCAGGTCTTCTGACCAGTGACTGACTGTTAGGTTGCAGAGCTCTATGAAGACCTAAAGAAGCGTGTGTCACGGTTCAACATGAATGTGACGGAGAACCCTCAACTTATGGACTACACCAGCCAAAACAGACAGAAGTTCATCCTGCAGGTTAGAGTGAACACAGCGTGGCCAGTTAGTTTTCATGGAGCAGCACATGAAGAATTCCCTATGCAATCACTGAGCAAATGCATATTTTCACAACTAGGTTGAAGGTTCATGTTCAACATGTTCAACCATTTAGTAGTCAAATATTTTATAATCACATCCAAATAATTAAGTTGTTTTTTTGTTTTTTTATAGAAAAGAGACTTTCTTGAAATTGATGAATTCCAAATTGCCATCCACTAAGTCACAAGTATTCCCGGATGTTGCTTCCTCTTATCTTGTACATTTGGCTTCTTGCAAATCCATCATTTGTAGAACAGTCTTAAAAAAAATTGTAATGGCCATTTGGTGTTTTTGCATATTTCACATACAGTCAGTTAGCAAACTGGTTAGCAACGCAGCTAATTGTTGTAGCAATACAGCTTGGCTCTCTGTGCAGTTTTCAAACTAAGCATTGCTAAAAAAAAATAATAAAAAAAACTGTTCAAAAACAGGCATTTTTTTCTGGACATTTTACTTGCATAAAGCTATGTTACTTAACCCGCAGGGCTATATTATACATCTCTTCAAGGTGTCTAACTTCATGACACACTGATTTTTTTTGACAACCACGTAGCATTTTCACAATAAAAGTCAGGTATTAATCTCAGTGTAAATGTTCTGGACTTAGCAGGTCAGGTCAGAAAAAGCTTGTGGGATGTATCTTTCCCAGGTCCAAGTGAGACTACACAGTCTGCATGTCAAATCCAGTTATGGTTATTCTGATTAAATATTTAGTTGTCGTATACACCCACCTAAACTTCAAAACAAGCTGCATTGCTAACCCTCAACCTATTTTGGGACACATCTTCTCTTGCTTTGTATTAGGTCATCATTGCTGGTGCCTACTACCCCAATTACTTTGCCCTGGGGGAAATTGATGAGGAGCTGGCCTCCAGAGAGTTGAGTGGCTATGACCCCAAAACAACAGTGATGGTATGGCGTTTAAGGTTGGGATCCGAAAGCCGGTTCCCTAAGTTGTGGTTCATAAAAAAGACGCAACTTTTGATTCTGTTTATATCTTTTATCTAGTAATATTTTATTCTTACAAAAATTATCATCAAAGGGATTGGTATTGAGAATTGATAAGGAATCAAATCATTAAGCAGAATCGGTACTGGAATTGCTACAATCAACCCAGTTCCCAGTACTAATGGCATTATCTTTATCACCTGGAGAGGATATGAATAAAGCCAGAAGTAGGACTTAATCTAGAACGGTTAGTCATTGCTTCAAAAGCAGCTCTTTGAAATACTATTTTAGACTATTTTAGTTTAGGACTATGCATAATCCATATCCAGAAACCCCTCCGCTACCAGACTACTATGGCTGGAATAAATATGTGTTTCTAGTACTGTGTATGGTTGGTTTTTATATGTGATGAAGTTCTGTTTATATACATGATAAGTTGAGGATTTGTCAACCTAACCTCAGTGTGTTTGGTCCCAGGTGAGGAACCTCCCCCCATATAGTTTCCTGTACTACAAGCAGGTCCAGTCTCTGTTCCGCCAGTGTGGCCAGGTCAAAGCCATATCCTTCGATGGCTCCAGGTACCTGGGAACAGTTCAGCAAATCAGTTCAGCTGTCTTCTTACAACAAACTCATCATGGTCGAACTGGTGTGCGTGTGCGTGTGTGTGTGTGTGTGTGTTTCCTCAGAGCATATGTGGAGTTCTACAGGACATCCCAAGGCTCTGGGGTGCTGCCTGAGGTGTCGCTGGCCCTCCTCCTGGCCCTTCAGAATCTGCCCCTGGATCTGTCCATCTACCCCAGTGAAGAAGTGGAAGTCTGTGCTGGGAGCAGAACCATATCTCATATGAAATACACACGGTACAGAGCTAACTTGTTTTTTGATTTGATTTGATTTGATTTGATTTGATTTGATTTGATGTGTACCTACCTTGTTGGAATGAGCCTCGTCCAAAACATTTCATTGTACAGTATGACTGTAAGTGAAGCTGCACATTTGATAATAAATGACTTGAACTTGAACTTGAACACACGTCATGGAAAAGAACTGTAGCTCTCTCCCTGTCAGAGTGAATACAGTTATTGCATAGAATTTATATTTTCTTACCCTTGCTGAGCAATACATTTCAGAAGAGCACAAAGGTTCTTTTGGGGGCTGAGATTGTCCCATCAGTGACCGTCTGGATTTTGGGAAAGTGGGACCCCCTGCACCCACAGGCTGCACTGAGCAATGCCCCTGCACTGACCTTAATGTAATCTGACATCCTAGCACTCTGCATGACTCTCCACAGCAATCACCCAGACTCAGACAGGGGAGGTTGCAGGCAGAGGCAGCTCCAGCTTGTTCCTCCCTCCCCCTCTAAGACAGGTCTTTCATCACTGGGAGATGGGGTGACATTGCCACGTGGTCATTACAACACTAATGCTGCTCACTGACTATTCTGACTGATTACTTTTCTCTAACGGTGTTACTTCCACATACCTAAACTAAACCACAAAACTGTTGTCATGCGTTGATACCTCAATTACCTTTTCCACTGTTATTCATCAGCCTAATATTTGGGGTAGCAGGGTGCTGTAGGGAGACCGCCCTTCAACCAGAGCACCCAGGGTCAAGCTCCCATATTGGGACCCTGCTGAAGTGTTCTGTAGCTGACCCTGCTCTTTGACTCCCTCTGGAGGGGGCAAGGAGGATCAACAAAGTACCAGCATCACTAGTGTTAGTATGAAGCCAGTGACAGTTTCTTATGAACTACCCACAATGTCCGCCTGTCTTTGTACTGTTGCTGTGCAGGGTGAATGTGGACTTCCAGAACCATTCTGTCAGACCGGTGGGACTGCTGAGCAGCACCATTGACCCAGACAAGCTGCCACCCAACCAATTGTTTGTGGTTAACGTTACAGAGGTCAGTCGTGTAGCTCTAACTTGGTCCTGCACAGCTAAATTTCAGGGTTTGCTATAAAGGATATTTTCAAGGATCCAGGTAAAATATGATTGCGCGCAGTTGTATCATCTTGCCATAAAGCTTTGTGTTGTGTTGTGGTGTTAAAATTATAGGAGGTGTTGACTGAACTGAACTGAAGCCATAAAGGATGTATCCTCTTTAATTTGGGTCTGTGCTCCAGGTGGTGGAGGTGGGTCACTTCTGGGGCTTCCAGGCAGACGAGGCCAGCATGGAGAAGCAGCGCCACCTGACAGCAGAGATTAACAAGCGTGAGCTGCTTCCTGTTACCGTGTCCCTCTATCCCAACCTGCTGTGTCTGGCTCCCTACTCAGAGAGCAATGAGCAGTGCCTGTACTACCGCGGCAAGATACTGCACATGCGTGGCAACTCAGTGGAGGTGCACATTACATACAAAACTCATCTCTTCACTCATCTACTTTAGCTCTGCTGGTTGTTATTTGTTTTCCAAGCACTTCTGTTATATGTTCATTCTGTGGTCATAGTAATATTGTCAGGGCATCATGGCACATGTTTCACTCCTCACAACTGGTTGCTTGTAGTGTTGGTTATGTCGGAATTTAAGTTTATTCTACTGTTGCACTCATTGTAAGTCACACTTCGGCAAAATGTCTAAAATGTAAATGTGAACATAGACACATCATTATCATCAATAACTGAGTGTGTGATAGCAGTTATTGTGGATTACACATGGTGAGTCATGTTTCCTCTCTTCCTGCAGGTGTTCTTTGTGGACTTTGGCAATACAGCGCTGGTCTCCTGCAGCAGCCTTAGGGAGCTCCCATCTGACCTCATGTCACACCCATTCCAGGTAGCACCACCATGACAAGGTTTATTAAAGGATAAAAAGTAACACACACTTAAGTTACCCACAATGCCATGCCTCCCCATAAAATATGAGTTGTTAGTAATAGACACACCTTGCTTCTGGCTCCAGGCACATGAGTTCCGTATTGCTGGCATGTGTCCCTCATCCCAGTCCATGATCCTCGGGGATCAGTGGAGCAGCCGTGCCCGCAACCACTTCATCACGCTGGTGAAGGGCCGTTCGCTCATTGTGTCGCTGTACTCCATCCTCCATGGTGTCATGCGTGTGGAACTGTTCATCAGCACAGACACAGCAAGCACTAGTGTGGCCGACATCTTGGTGGAAGAGGGACATGCTGTCAAGGCCGAAGAGTGCTATGATTCCAAGGTTGGGAAGGTTTGAAAGTTCAGGGTTTCCTTCAGGAAATGTGGCAGTCAAGTGGCTGAGGTGGATGTGCAATAGAGGAATAAACTAAACTAAATAAATAACTTCTGCCATTTCTGTTTAATATACAAGGGAATAAACTTAATAAGTTTGTTTTGTGTTTAACCAGTCAAATTCATATCACCTTACTTGTAGGTAAACAGGCTACCATTGCAGCTGCCATTAGGAATGCAGAAAAAAAGAGAGTGCCAAAGTTGTGTTTTGTTATGACACAGCAGAAATAATTTTATATATATATTTTTTATATTTATATTTTGTATTTCTCTTACTTGCTAACTTTTAATGCTTTAGACAGGCAATGCCGATGTTATGGCATTGTGTGTGTTCAAACAATGCTGCATTACATCATGATACCTCCAGGTAATGATGCTGCAAATATTGTGCTCACAACGCCACTTTTTCCCAGCAGATATTGCAGTTGGACACCGATCAACATTTCTTTGGTCTCAATGAAAATAAAAGCATGAATAACGGTATTATGGATATTTAGGATTTTCCAGTTAAGGCATTGACTATAACTTGCTGCGGGAAACCCTGAGGATGTAGCCAAGAAAAACATCCCCAAACAACCCCATTGTAGATATCAATCGGTATATGCTAACTAAGATCCAAAAAGATCCAGGCCAATGCTGTGTGACCTTCACAGTCATTGATGTATTTGTGCTCTTGCAGCAAAACCATGAGGTGCTGCTGTCCTTGTACAAGGACCTGGAGGAAGGCACTTACGTCCCCAATGCCGCCAGCAGCTCATGGAAGGACCGCAAGGAGGAAGAGAAGCAGCTCGTTGACAGCCTGCTCAGCTACTTCTCCAAGACACCCCAGTCTTACCCCAAGACCAAGGCAAGACACACTACAGCCTACAGTAGATTTGATAGTAGACTAGTCCTCAAATGTTTAGGCCCTGTCAGATTGATGGGAATATCTTTAATGGGGCTCGCCACATGATGGCATCATCTCTCCACTTTCTGTTGGTCTGAGTGTGTCCAAGAGATGGAGCCATTTCGGTAGCTCAGTTCATGTGCTGGGGTTCATTTTGTGGTTGTAAGCCAGAGCCACACCCAATCAGTCTGGCAACTGGAACAATGACAGTGGCGTTATTACACGTTAATCAAAATAAATGATGTTGTGCTGTTAAATGCCATGACCCACTGCTGCCTCCCTTATGATACCCTAGGTTCACATCCATGGACCAACCAGTCCTCATAAAATCAGCTTCCACAGCTTGAGCCATGCCATCCACTACAAGTAAGCATCATGACCAAATTAAAATCAGGGTGTAGGTTACCATGTGCCTCCCCTCACTGCTTATGAGTGTTGGCTACTCTCAGGTCAGTGTGCATAGAGAAGAACAGCATCAACTCCCTCACCCTGAATGAGAACCCTCAGAACAAACATCAGAGGATGCTAGTGGCCGGATCGGTGTCAGTCAACGCTACAGGTACCAGATAAGAGTCCTTGATCATGAATACAAACACTCTGACATGAGCACTACTTTATAACCTGTGTGTGTATGTGGTTGTGTCGCAGGTTCACGTATTCTACTGAAAGAGACCACCCTATTGCCTGACATCCCTGGACTGCCTACACTCATTACCATGCTCTTCACCCCTGTAATGGAGCTGCGGTTAGTATCTGCACATACGTGACTGCTAGTTCAGAAAGGCACTGCAACAAAAGTTATTATTCTCTGCCCTCTTCTTTAGCACCAATGGAGAGAGGACCTGCTACACTGGCGCCCTCTGTGGCTTGGGTTGGAACAGTCACACTCAAGAGGCCATCCTACCCGAGCACGACATGGAGCTCACCTTCGATGTCAAGTTCGATGTTGAAGACATCACGGAGGTAACACCTGTAGTCATGGCCCTTATTTACCCTTTATTTGAATACCTTTCTTAATACCTAATATCTTTATTACAATAAAAATGATAAATAAATATAATCCTGTATTTTCTTTCTGGTCAGATCAACGCCTTACGAATCGCTATAAACCGCCTGGTGTGTGAGGGGCCCAACGGCACTCTGCATATGGGGCCTGACAGGATGAACCACCTGCAGGAGGACTGTCGAGAGCGCCTCGTCAGGTCAGGTCATCATAAGTGTAAATAAGCAAACAGTGTAAGTGAGCAGTTATTGATGTCCTATTTACTTTTTGTCACGC
>CABFOQ010021584.1:0-10226 GCA_900660455.1 Gephyroberyx darwinii | reverse complement strand
AATTTACTGCAGAACCTTTTTGGATCAACAAAACATCTGTGATGGGAGGTGCCCTTTTCATAACCGTAATGACATATCAGCTCTCATCCACCCGTCTTTCCCCTGACATGCCTTTCTGTTCAGGCACACAAACTAGTTTGGGATACACATGGGATAGTTAGAGTAGGTGCTTTGCATTGGTAAGTGAGGGCAATGCTCCAACGTTTTGGGTTGCTCGTTGCTCTATTTAAAGTATAAAACGAAATGAGGATAGTTTCGGCACAGCGGTGTTAAAAACTGCAATGTTGCACCCACAAACAGATGCACCCGCAGAAGCTAATTCAAGGGGAAACAGGTGTATCATTCGCACAATTTAAACATATGAGTCAAGTTGATTGGGATATTTTACAATCAAGAAAGGAGACAGCGAAAGCGGCGATGCTGATTTATAAGCCGCGGCTTGCTAAATACCGTCATTATAACACACTCAAGTGCCACATAAAGGTTATTAAAGCAGATACGGGTGTCTGCCATCATAATTAACCAATTAAGCTTGTCTGAATTGTTAATGAATTTTTTTTTTAATTCCTCCACGTGAATTAACGAGTTCGCCTTTCCACGTGCGCGTCGCCGCGTGCGTGCGTGCTCTCTCTCCTTCGGGGAGCCCGGTAAGCTCGCCTGACCGAGACAGTTTTGATGTGAAAGCTTGTCAAGATTAATTCATCCGTCGGGCGGGATCAGTCTCACCGCTGCACGTCTGACAAGCTTTAAAAAGAGATAAAAAGGTACGATTGGGTGATGCAAACAAGGTCAGCTAGTTCAGAGCGATGCGGCGGTATGTTTGTGCTGGACTCGTATCACCGGGGAAAAACCGCCTTTCAATCCCGGTGATTGACAAGGTGAAGACATAGCAATGCATTTTAGTGCAATATGTGAGGTTGGGATGTGCTGACTGAGAAAATACTGAGTTTGACTTGTGTTTTTGCAACATTGTTTCTCATCGTATGGTATATGTTACATTACATTACAGGCATTTAGCAGAAACTTTTATCCAAAGCGACTTACTTACAATAAGTGCATTCAACATAGGTGGGCAAGAGAACTGCTAGTCACCAGAAATCATAAGTGCATTTCCTTCCTCAACAAGCATCTGAGAGCAGAACCAGCGCTAAGGTAGAAGAGCAATAAGTTATCTACCTACTTTTTATTTAAACAAATAAGAGTTTGCCTTTTCTCCATTTGCGCTCAGACCCTCTCAGTACGCACTGAGTCCAACAACCAAGGGGCAGGTGGAGTTGGGCAGCAGGCCTGGAGGTGAGGGGGCAGAGATGGTCCAAAGAAGAGGACAGAATAGAGAGAAGAAGATCAGTGGCAGTATCAGGGGATAGGAGAGAAAAAGATTCAGGGGCAGAGAGGGCAGAGAGAACAGAAGAGGAGAGATCAATGAGGGAGAGTGAGCAGAGATTGCGACGGGACAAGACCATGTGGGTAGAGGGAGGATGTGAGGGGGGAGAGGAGAGAGAGAGAGAGAGAGTAGGACAGGAAGTAGTGGTCAGAGAGCTGGAGAGGAGTGACAGAGAGGTTAGCAGTGGAAAAGTGTCTGGTGAAGATTAGGTCCAGTTGGTTGCCGGACTTGTGGGTAGGAGGAGATGGGGAGAGGGATAGGTCGAAGGAGGAGAGGAAGGAAAGAAGAGGGTCAATCTTCTCAGTCTGGATGTTGAAGTCACCGAGAAGGACGAGTCCAGAGCCATCGTCAGGGAAGTGGGAGACTAGTTCCTCCAGGAACTCACCAAGAGGGCCTGGTGGGCGATAAACAACCGCAATGGTGAGAGTATTTCCAGTTGCGGGAAATTAGCAGGCCAGTACCACCGCCTCGCCTCGCAGCTCTGGGAGTGTGAGAGAAAGAGAACACATCTGCCAGAGCTGCAGGTGTGACAGTGTTTTCTGGTGTGATCCAAGTCTCAGTTAAAGCAAGAAAGTTGAGGGAGAGAAAGAACGCGTAGCCTGAGATGAACTCAGCTTTCGGGCACAGCCGACTGGCAAAGAGGAGCAGACAGGAATAGGAAGCAAACACATGGTAGTTCACAGTACGACGACAGAATTTAAATCATAATATGAAAAGAAGAAGCACCCGTTCTTTGAAAGCCGTCGATTGAAGAAGTCGCCTGTTGCCTTTGTTCGTCCTAGCCTTCGTTTGCCTGACACTTGAAAGCTGACGCTTTCAAAGCAGCAGTGTTTTAAGACAGTGCATCCAATTGGCCTAGCTTGGGTGAAACTACCTCCAATTATGAGTATGACACAAACAGAAACTGACCAACTAGCAGCTAACAATAGACTATTGATTAAAGCACTAGTACTGAAGCAGACTAAGTACAGCTAATAGCAACTTGATGAGCAAGAAAAATATACTCAGCCTATTCTAGATGAGTCAAGCAGTTCAGAATCCCTCCAGAAGTTAAAATACACACACGACACACACATTGACACATTTTCGACAAAAACTACTATTAGATTTTTGCAGCACGGCTTGAAATGAAATTGAAATCATTCCAAACTCACCAAACTTTTTTTTTTTTTAAATGGGGAAATGTGCAACAATAATTAAATGACTGTGATTTTGCAAAATTGTGTTGCAATCAGGTGTGAAGGTGTGAAGGCACAGACGGCTCAACTCTTAATTAGAATGTGATAATGGCGTGATCATCAGTGATAAAGACTTGTAATGATGAAAAAGCCTCTCACACATACTCACCATTCTGTTAATATTTAGTTTCTGCTCTAACTTTATTTTACTTGACTTGTATCATTCATTTTCTTTTTTTTTTGTCTCTTCCTGAGGTCCACTTCCTGGTTTGAGTGCCGAGTGACGTCACAGAAGCACACCCATGACATTGCTGCCAACCCTACACCTCGTGTTTCCCATCAGTGAGAATTGGGGTTGCACCAAGTGGACCAGATGGGATGGGGAGTTTATTGTTTTGTTTTAGTTTTGTTTTGTTCTCTGTATCGAGGTGAACGCTTTGTTCTCACTTGCGGGGATCAACGTGAGGGGAGTTGGGGAGCTAGGGCTGAATCCCTAATTGGTGTAGCACTTCAGTTAGGCCTTTCACATCTAGCACCCCCATGCCTTTGGCAGTTGGTATAACCTGTAAGCTATTTCAGGCAGGGTTTGAGTAATGGGGAGGGTGGTATTTTCCGACTTCTGGGCTGTTAGAAACCTTGACGCTACCGATTACTCAATTACCTTCTTTAAAGAATCCAGTGTAACATAACTCCATAAGGCTAATAACCTGTTAGTAAGGCTGTAGTACAACAAGTACTTTGTGATTAAACTAGGTGATTCAATTCATCAAAAGACCCTCAAGTGCAGAACTGTAGCGGTGTACGGGCACAATCGATGTGTTACAGAAATACAGTCAACCGTAGTAGAATTCAGTAGTTCTCTAACATATACGGTAAATGTTGGGTTTAGCTCTTATAATAAAGGTTTGACCAAGAAAGATATTTTGTTACTCACTCATTCTCTCATTCCTTCATTCTCTTTTGCAGTAGGGTTATATTGTGAGGTGTTTTTATCAATAACGGCTTTGTGAGTTTGCACACAACTCAAACTAGAAGTCGACAGTGGCTTAGCGTCACTAGCCAGACGGTTGGTGGGTTTACCGTCTGAGAACGAGATTAACATGGATACATCTTCAGTGTTCTTCACTTCCTGTTACAGACTTCTTCTATCATTCACTTTTTAAAAAGAAAATACTGAAAAAATAAGTGTAGAGCTAACGTGTGATGTTATTTATGTTGAAATGCATAAATGGGCCGGTAGATGTGTAAGACATATGAACCATATATGTTCATTGTATTTATACATACATATATTATATTCCAAGTATCCTTAATCCTTAATGTCACTGTGTATGAAAGGGGTGATAACCATCTAAGAATGACTGTTTTCCACATGTTTAAGTCAATAACACATACAAATTAACAATTTTTTTAATAGTCCTTTTCCACATGGGTGTCATCGCTTCTTCCTCCCTGACAAAACTCTTTGTATTCTATGAAAGGATCTTTTCCCCCTGTGGTCTTACAGAAATTTAGGCTTTTTCTTTTTTCTTTGTCAGCAAGAAAGACTCAATCGGTGGTTTGTTGTCAGTTTTCTCACACGTCAGCGCGTCCCTCGCAAACCACTGACAGCTGCAATGTCCAAAACGCCGTGAGTGACAGGCCCTTCATTCCACCGCTGTTTGACTGAGACGCACCGGGCGTCTCCACTGATGTTTTGAAGGCGTTCTCCGGGCGTTGTCGTTTGATGCGGTGCCGTCTGCAGAATACCATCCATAGTGTTTATGCTGTTACTTTTAACATGTACAAAACTGATCTAAGAGCAATGTGTTGTTGACGCTTTGAGCATGCTGCATACTCCATGAATTTAAAGCGAGAGCACACATGCAGGACACACTCACACTCCCTAACTGATTGTACCACCAAACTAGAATTTTTATACCATGAGTAAAGTTTAGTAAAGTCCAAGTCACATATTTCACATTATTTGTGTCCACACCATGTAATCTGTGTTTCAACCATCAACAGGAAAGAGGGGAAAGAAAAACTAGTGGTCAGATGATGTAGTATCCAGACCCGCTGTAAATGAGAGGAGGGTTAAAATTGAGCGGCGAGAGATCACGCCTGAGACTCAAAAAAAAGTAAAATCTCAGCCAGAACGTCAGCAGATCAGCCTCTAAGCAGCTGCGCATGAGGTGTATCATCACTGCTGGCCCGCTAAAATAATGTATTTAGCACAGGGAGTGACACTTCACACCCCCACCCCCCGGCTAAAATACCCAACTCCGAGCACAGGATGTGACTTGCCGCACACATCTGCAATGCGACCTCCTATAATAACTTGCTAATTAAAAAATGGCATGCACAATTAGAGCTCAAAATTCATGATCCAATAAAGTCAGAGCATCAAGCATGATATTATCTTCCTCTAAAGGAAAAGGGCAAAGGACATATATTTTATCCATGGCAGGATAATTATGATGATGAGAACAGGCCAGCATTTTAATACAGTAGCAGTGGTAGTGAATTAATATGAGAAATGATGTATTATAACAAGCAGTCACATGGGCTGGGTTGAATGCTTGCTATATGTTTTATTTTTTTTCATAGAAAACAACACAATCAAAGCTGTGAGGATGTCAGAGTGCAGCCCGGCTAAAAATGTACTCACAGCAACTCAGCAGAGCGCCCCAAATGTGAGAGGAAATCATTTCAATTGGATTGATAGAGCATGGGCAATCTGTGAAAGGCTGGGGTTGGAGAGTTTGTTTGGTAAGGTAACTGAGGAAATTCATTGTTTTCCGCTTTCAAAGAAGCTAGATCGGCTTACACAATGTTTCCAATTGGACAAACACAAACTATTCATCTTGAATAGATTTACTGCTAGGGAATTGGCTGCAGGTATGTGATCTCGCAGAAATTGCTTTTGTTTTGAGGGTGTATTTCCCAGTGGCTTAGCCCATGCACAAGTTACATATTGTTTGGTTTGGTCCAAAAAAAAAAAAGGTTTTCCTTTCTGAAGTGAAAAATGCTATCCTTGATTTTTAAAGTAATAAGCCGATTCAAATGAGGGATGCATTTGATGTCTGTTTTCTTTTTATACTGCCTGGCTGCTTTTACAGAATGTATTTTTTTCCACCATTTTTATCCACCATCACATGGCAGCAAGGGCTCATATCAATGCCTGCTATTCCAGCTTTCATTGGGAACGTTGACAAGCAAACGTGGTTACTGTAAAAAACAAAAAACGCATCAAGGTGATACTTTTAAGTGTTTACACTGATGTTAGCAGGATTGTTTCCCTGTTCTCTGTAGTAACCTGTGTTTACATGGATCCATTTCAGTCAGGTTAGTTTACTGAGAGAAGGATGTGATGAAATCCAGCCTGTAGCCTATTTCAATATCAAACAAAAAAAAATATAATTTATAGTATTTTGCTATGCTTTGTTGTTGCTCTTACAGAACAACTTACTGCCAACGGCATGATTCTCAGTGTTAACTGCTGCAGTGTTTCACATATTTTTTTTGAAAGAGAATGAAACCAGGCTAAGGTGTTTAAATGGCCAAATAAATCAAACGATTGAGCAGAAATGTCTCTGTGTGAGCCGGGTTATGCACGCATTGATTATGACATCCCTCTCATTAAAGTGACACTAGGCAACTTTGCACACGAGGGGTCCTCAAATTGACCCAAATACTAAGCAAGTAAGGATATTTATTCAAGATTAACATCATAAAAAATATCCCATTATAAAGTTGTGGAACACTAATCAATAATTTATGTACCAGCTGTAACGTTCACGTGCATAAACCAGTGTTAAGTACATGCACAAGTGGTCTCCATCCCCTCATTATTTAACTTCAACACCCAGAAATGCTGCCATGCTTTATACCAAGTGATACCAAATGGATGAGAGAGGAAAAAGAGCTAACGCTGGTGAGTCCGGCTTTCTCTGGACCGAGCCTCACTGCTGTTTAGGAGACAGTTTGGAAGTTTTGGTTCATCACTTCCTGTGGGTGGAGAAGCGACAATACCCGACACCAGACTTTTATTTCAATACAGCAAATCTACGGGGTCTCAATTATGGGCAATGGGACGCTCTTCTTTGTTTGTATGATTTAGGTTGATAACGTTGGAGTATTTATTACATAACAGGACAATTCTAGGGGCAACAAAGCAAAACAAAATCATCTGTCTCTGGTACATTTCTCTGTCCTGTGCCAACCCTCTCATCACATTAAGGGGAAAGCTGACCAACATGTTGGAGTAGTCGTTTTAACATGCTCATTGTGAATCGATCATTCAAACGCAAACTAAGCGGGGGCAGTCTTGAATCTTGGTCAGGAGGCAGAGAGAGATCAGGACTGCAAAGAGCTGTTCATCAGGAGATGGAGGCGACTGAAGTATGAACTGAAAAGACTGCAAGACCTTAACTGTGCGCTAGAGAAGCTTGATTTACTTCCAATGACCGTGTTTATATGCACACAAAAAAACAGGATTGTAATGCCATTAGGACAGCCAAGCAGGACCCGTGTAAACACCGATTATGTAATTGTGATTGCGCTCTGAGAGAAAAAGCATAATCACAGTAACTCTCAATATTTCCTGCAGTGTGGAAGACCAGTCACAACATGTAAACACTGTCAGCTTAATGCACTATTGCAATAGTCTTGTTCAATTCAGTTGGTCTGAAAAGGAGAATACACTGTTCATTTGTTGCCCCGTACCTGTCTAGTACCAAAGACTAAACCTGCCTACACTATGGCTCACCCCACAAAGTATGGATTAATTCATCAGAATTTAGCTACATGTCAACTTGACTAGCTGTTTACATTCAGTGTAGCAGTCATGGGTATAACCCCACACACACACACTTTTTGTCCCCCCCTCTTTATTCAATTTTATATTCTCAATAGAACAAAAGAATGTACCTTTTCTATATGATTTCTATAAATAGCATTTCTGTATTTCTACAAGTCAACAGTGACATGACCTGACCTGCTATGTGGGCCAATCACCTTTGTTTTGTAAATGCCAGATCATAGTGTAAAGATGTGTCATTCCCCCAAGTTCAGTCAAAATCAGGCCAGTGGTGTCTGAGCTATCGCATTTGACTGTAAGGGCCTTTTGGCCTAGGGGTGCCACTATGTTGAGCCAATCAGTTTTATTTTGTAAATGCCGGATCTCAATGTAAAGATGTGCCATTCCCCCAAATGTTGTCAAAATCAGGCCTGTAGTGTCTGAGTTATTTGGGGCCTCTCTGCCCTCTATGTGGCACAATGTAGGACCAATCAGTTTTCTGTTGAACATGTCTGGTCATGGTGTAAAGATGCATCATTGCCTGAAGTTTTCATCACAATCAGGCCAGTAGTGTTTGAGATATCATGTATGATGTTTGGGGCCTTTTTTTTGCTATGTTGGCTCAATATGTTATTTTCAAATTCAGTGTAAAGATGCTTAATTTATCTAAGGCTCATCAGAATTGGGCCAGTGGTGTCTGAGATATTGCATGTGAAGCTTAGGGCTTTTTTTGCAGACTTTAAGTTCCTCGACCCTTTTGAATCGCGTGTGGATGACATGAATTGTTTTGTTAAAGAATGTCTCAATAGAGCAAATACTATAGGATAATACTGCACATTGTCTTAAACCTTACTTCATTCAATTTAACAACTTATTAATTTTGATTAAAACTCTAACAATATGCAACACCTTAATGTGTAGTCATTATTTCTGCTAGAGGTAGATCTACCCATCATGTGAGGTTGTGTGAAAATGTAGGAAATTAGTTTTAAATGGCCAAAAAAAAACCAAGCCCCAATTCACAATATGGTTACGCCCTTTGTAGCAGTCCACACAAAATAACCAGACTGCACAGAGGATGTCTGGTTGTCCAGGCGTTCATTCCACTGGGATGAACCGCAGATATGTGGCTTGATCTCAGGTAACACCAATAAGATCATTTCACTGATGGCAGGTTATCTCACCGCCGTAGGTGCTGAGAAATATGCCCCGTCTCTCAGCATGGTCTGTGAACAGTAACAACACTCTGATGTTGAGGTCCGGGTAAAAAACAGCTCCGACCCATAGTCTCATTTTTTTTCAACCGAGGAACATGCAGCCTGGGGCCTGAAGCCTTGTAATTTTGACAGGGCTAAACCGGCCCCGCTGGTGTGAGTGAACAAGATGACTTTCAAAGCCAGAATTCAGTCATTCCTTTCCTTGTACATCACTAGAGAGCAACATGGCAAGATTAGTAGAGAATTCCCTGTGTTTCTTCATCACGCTGCTGAGAAAAAAAACGATTCCACAAAACATAAAAGCCCCACTGCACTCAAGACTTTTTGAAGGAAAATGTCAAATAACTGATCTCTAACAATGTCAAAGCAGTCGTTGTGTTCAATAACAAATGAAAGAAAATGCTTGAGAGTATCACGTTTGAATCACATATCTCCCCTCGCTCTGTGGCTTCAGTCGCCCGGCTGCAGCTAGAGAACTGATTGGGTTTGAAATCGTCATCTCAGGGAAGATAATGGGAAACCCATGGGAGTCCTGCGAGGCTGGGAGACAATGCAGCCTGTGTCTCAAAAGTCTGCCTTTAGTGAGAATGCACATGTGCTCTTCTCCTTTATCTGCAACAGTTTGCCACTTGCCTTGCAAGGTATGTTATTCCTCAGTCATGAGGAATCAAAGACCTCAATGTTCTGCAGTCATGAGGAATCAAATATCAAAAATAGACATTTTTTGATATTTTTAAGGAAAACTCCACCTTAAAACACTATAAAGCTGTTGAAAACATTGATTGGTGATGCACCTTGACTCCCAGAGTGAATTGAACATCACAGATTGATGACGTGTAACAGTGTATTACAGGAATTATAAGTACTATTGAAACTTGACCTTTCCCACAAGGGGAACTAACCCCGAGAAAGGTTCCTCTTGGATAGTTCCTGGGTCCCAAAAAAAGTTCCTGCTAGTGAGGTAGTACTTTTTGGGGGACCAGGAACCATTGGGGTGGAATTGCAGTACCGAACAATGCTGATTGGTCAATACAAGCTATGCAAAAACCATGAAGTCCACCAACCGCCGTGCTTACCGGTGGCAAACTCATTTTGTATCTCATCACACGTCTCGCTGCTATTTATTGTTTTGGACCGACGTTGAGGTGCAGGCACTGATCTTTATTTTTTAGACGAGATCATCGTGAAGAAGATCGTGGGGGTCGTCGCATACCTAAATGACGTATGAAACCAAACAGTTGCACTTTGGTCGTGTCACACATAATCTCCCTGGCAACCTCAAACTCTTTTGAGGGAACTAAAAAGGTGCTTGCTCAAAAAAAAGTACCCAAAAGGTTCAGATTCCTGCAGTGGAAAAACAACTCCATATGGCACTTCCTTTAAGCATTTAGCTGATGCATTTATCCAGGGCGAATTGCAATAAGTGAGCGGGTGTGGGGGGTTCAGCGCACTGTTGATGGACTTAACATTGGAGATTGAACCTCAGGCCTTTCGGTTATGAGATAGTCTCTCCCATCACTGAAGCACCCCGCTGAGTAAAGTGTAAAGCGGTGGGGCTGCTATCCTAAGCATGTTATTCTGCCTCGCGCACTGCTGCCATCCTTCACTCATATGACCCAGTTGAGGCTTTCCTGGTGAGAACCCAGCATGTCAAGCCTCGTTCACCG
>CABFOQ010021582.1:0-16261 GCA_900660455.1 Gephyroberyx darwinii | reverse complement strand
AAAGTTCATTATCCAATATATATATATATAAAACTAATGTATAAGTGTTTTGTCTTTTGCCAGCCAAGAGCTAAAGTTGCCCACTATCCCTTGAAAAGTACAATCATTTGTTTCAATTTTGTGCTTAAAATCATGGACATGGCATTTTGCCATAAAACTCCTCGTGTTTTATATCTCTGGCAATTATTTCAACATTTCCTTTGGCTTTTCTCCTGTTTAGATTATTACCGGTGCTGGATTGGAGTGCAAGAGTGACTTTCGGAGGATTGGCTCAATGATCATATGTCATACCTGGACTCTTGCTGAATTTGAGTCACAGCTGGTTGTAGCCAACCAGAAAGTTTCTGCCAGGCAGAGGTGGAGGGCTTTGTGCACAGTGCAGTGGTTCAGTGATGGAACATGGGAGGTGTGTGTGTGTGTGTGTGTATGTATGTCTGTTTGTGTGTATGCTTGATAGAGAGGTAGACAATGGAATAACGAGATATCCTACTTCTGTGTGGGAGGTGGATTTTGCAAACAGGTGCCAAAAAATGGAGCAATATTTTGCTGTGAGAGAGATGCTGCCTAACAAAATGTATTGATGGTTGATTCTGCTGTAACACACATACGCACACCAGAGACATGCACCCTAGGAAATCTATTTACATTATTGCCAGTAGCAGATGTATAGTAAAGAATAAATCCTATGTATGCATTATACCAGTTGGGAGCCTTTGGAGGGCAATGTAGCATTTTCAGATGTATTGAAATACTACTGCTGATCTATAGTATTATTTCTAGTCTATGCCAAAGTACAGTAGAAATGCACTTTTTTCTGATCAAGTCCAATTAGGCCCACACAGATTCCCTAGATTCTCTAATCAGTATAGTTTTGAAGCCAGCCATCGTCATTAAAAGGATACAAGCGAGAAAGTGTGTGTATGTGTGTTACAAAGAGTTTAATTGACAACGGCTTTGTTTTGGAGTTTTGTTACTGTAATTAGGTCAAAGTAGAAACATTTATATATATAGTGGCACTATAGCTAATCATGTTAGTGATGTTAGTTAGTGAGACTTGTTTGTGTTTACTGCTTTTATTTATTCCTCTGAGTCCTGTTAGGTCATTGAGCTGCCTGACCCGAGTGAAACTGTTTGAGCACTGGGCTGAAAAGATAGAGCGATGTGAGAAAGAGAGTGGAGAAAAGAAAGCAGAACTAGAATGTGGAATAGAGATCAAGATAGACCGCAATAAAGAGTGGTGTGAGGGGGGGTAGGAAAAGGCTGTTGTTGATTTGGTTTATTTGAAGCCAGCATGAAGTGTATAGAACTAGAGGCTCATGGGGAAATGTGTAGACAACACACACACACACACACACACACACACACACACACACACACACACCGGGGTCCCAGTGCTACAGCAGTGTTCATAAAGGAGGGCAGTCAGTGCCAGCATTATTTCTGCTAGTCAGTTTGATTGTAATGTCTGCAGTGTCAACTTCCCCTACATAGGGCTTGTAGCTCCTGAGCCAAAACATGTAGTTAAAATGGGGTTACAATTTGTAATTCATGCTGTTAGATATGTTATTAGTCAAAGATTATATTCTTCACTGGTAGCAATATTTGTATCAAAATTGGACATTTTCTTTGTGTTTTATTCAGGACTTGATTGTAATTATAGTTATTATAATGATCCAATTTCTCAGTAGTGGCATTGAACTGTGGCCATGCACACAGGACCAAAGACAAGTACCGTTAGATCCTCATACTAGCTGTTACATTATTATATTAGCGTGTCACTTAATGCTGATTCAGTAATGGTGGCTCACTGGCGCAGCCTGCAGTAAGTAGCCTTGGCCAGCTGCTTTTCCTCTCTCCAAATTCCAATATGTGCCAACTGTAGTGAGGGGATCGCCAAACATACACAAGACAAGTTATCATTGAACGATACCTATAGCATAAAAATGCTATGCCAAGGGTAATGAATGTAAAGGTGAAGAACAAGATGAAGAATATTATATGCTGTGTTAAGACATATTGCCCTAGCCTTGTGACCAACTTGGACCCAAACAGAGTCTGCAGACGGCGTGTTTTCCTAAATACACTCTGTCGGGGGAAAAGACCCCCCCTGCAGAATGGACAGATTTTCATTCACAACAAATGAAAATTGTCTGCAGAATCTGTTTGGGTCTGTGTACGACCAAGCCAGTGTGACTGCAACAAGCTGTACTATACTGAACTGGATAGAGGACTGGTGACCTAGTACACCGAACACCTCTTGTACTGTAACAAACACATGGGACCTGTTCCAGGAACAGAACAAGGAAAGGGATGCAAGACCATAGAGTCAGATAAGGATACTGAGGAAACATTGAAGGTTTGGAGGCAGGAAAGCTGCAGACTCGCTTGGACGTCACTCTTACCACGACTGTAATAGCGGTAATCATGATCACTTCCTAATATTCATTCTCATGGTTGTTGCCACGACAACAAAAGCCCCCTTTGACCCTACTAAACCTCAGTATGAAATTATGCAAGTTGTGCTGCCAGTAGTTGCTTGAGTGGCAAAGGTTACTAAATGTTCAAGTTTGCCTGAACATCACTGCCTCGTTTCTGTCATCTTTCTACTTTTTTTCTCCTCCTCTCCATTCTCAATCACTTGGGCTTTCGTTGTTTTTCTACATCCTGTCTTCCTCTAAAAAATGAATATAAATGTTATCTTGTAGACAAAAATAGTAGTGAAAGGGTGAGCAACCGGTATAGCTAAGGCCCCTCTCTCTCCCTCAACATGTGTTTAGTAAGCCTATTAGCTGCATACACATCTTGATCACACCCTCACGTCCCATGACAGTATGATCACCTTTCCTACCGCACAATTTTACCGTATGTCGCTGTGTATTTCACTTGATTAGCTTGAACGGGTCGTGGAGGTTTTTGTTATAATTGTTTTTTTGTTTGTTTTTCAAAGAAGCTTATGTAATTATGTACTATGCATTTACCAATAATGGGGGGAGAGAAAAGACTTGTCTGTAATCTGTGCATGAATGATCTGGACTTGAGTAATGCAAATATTGTAATGATAACATGTTCTGCTGTGTGCAAACTGGTTTTATACTGTGGCCATCCTGTCTGCCAATGGGATAAAGTTAAAGAGATAATCTCAACCAGGGATGTTTCACCATTGAACTGCAGTGATCAGCAGGTGAAACCCAGTTAACACCAGATTACAGTAATACCTCCACTCTTCGACCACAGCACTGGGTGAACGACTACTACAGACACCTCTCTCTCTCTCCTTCAGTTGCTTTTGCTCATGTATCCTATATACAAATACATAGATGTATAGAAAATGTATTTATAGAGTGGTGCCTTGTTCTGATGATCAAAATGTTGTTTTTTTTCATAAAGGGCTCTCAAGTCAAAACAAAAGCACTGTTGTTTTGGGGGTTTGCCTTTCATAGGACCATGAAATTGACCTAGGAGAGAGAGCGAGCTAATGAACAAAATACCAATATATATTGACAGATAATCCCAGGATTCTGAAATTAGCCCCTGTTGACCCTCTCTCAGGCGTAGCCTATACTCTCTCAGTGTTTGTGTCCATCTTAACTGCGACAGGATTTGAGCCCTCACCATGTTCTACTACACCAGTCAGCGCTTTGTATAGAATAGGCACTGGTCCTCGTCAGACAGGCATCTGCCGTCTTGTCTATCTATAAAAAATATTCAAGAACTATAGTGTGTATTTGGGTTTTGATTTTATTGTGTAAGAGGGTTTTTAATGATGTATACTTTTAAAAAAATGTGGTACGTTCTTTTTTTTAATTATTTACATTGTTTGTTTTTTTAAATAAATGGGGGAAATAAGTTCCTGCTTTGTCGTTTTATATGCAACTATTAGCTACTAATTGATTTGGGGTAGTAGTTTGATTGGGGTTGAGAATGGATATGAATATACAGTGCAGAAAGGTGGTGAACTGAAATGGATCAGGTTTTAATGTTAAGAAAAGTAGCTGACAGTTATTTAGGACTTATATTAAGTTTCCAGAATATGATGCATGAGTAGCTGTAGTTTGCTTCAGTGTTATGCAAATAGTGTCTGCTCAAAATCATTCAAGCATATATCCTAAGAGGAAAAACAAGTAGTGTAGTGTATCACTACAGAAACAGTGAGGACCTTCACTTTACTGACACGATTTCACTAGCTTATTTCTTGTCTTTATTTCTGGATTGCACATTTGCGAAGAAGATGGTGGCATTTGCAATCTTTGTCCTGTGGAGCTATGTTGGTGAGTAAGGCCAAGTTCTTTAAGATATATATTTGGAGTACTCTCATTTGGAGAAAATGGGTGAGATGAACTTTTGCGGGTAGTGTAAGTAAGGAATTCTGTACAAAAATGTCCACTCTACATTTAGCAGAGTTCTGCTCCGGTGAACTACATCTCCTGTCAGAGCAGACGGGTGTGCTATCACATGTTACAATTTTGTTCCATTATTTTGTGCATTTGCTCTTTTTTTTAATATACAGTATTCTTATTTATCATTCACATTTTTAATTTATTGCTAGCACTTATTAATCTTTTAAAACACAAAATGTTTTGATAAGCACTCTATAAATAAAGGCTGTTGTTACAGTCTATGCCACCATCCTGCCACCTCTCAAAATTGAGTGGATCTCAATTTGTCATCCTTGTTACTTGTTCCCTTGTAGTTGTGCAGGGCTACTGTTACGAGTTCACTTTAAAAAACGACAGGCCCTCTCTGAGGTTGGAACGCTCTCAAGAAGCCAAACTGCAGTGTTGCTACTCCACCAGTGGGGGAGCAGTGGGCTACACTTGGCTCAGAATCCGTACACCCATGAACCATACCAGTAACAGTTCCATGAATGAAGAGCGGATGGACCGGTCAAACCACCGTGTGACTACAGAGAACGAGAATGTTAAAGCTGGGGTCTACTGTCCCACCCTCACCCTCAGGGGGGTGCAGTTCAGTGACTCTGGGCTGTATCGGTGCTTGTTCAACCACAGCGGCTTCACGACCTCTGTCTACAGCCACGGCACCTACCTGCAGGTCTACAGTGAGTGTGGTTGTGCTGAAGGGAGGGGGGTAGGGGGGTAGACTGGGTCTAGAGCAAATCAACCAGAAATGCTAGTGTAGCTGTGTGTGTGTAACATGGGGAGATGAAGTCAGATTAGCTCTGAAAGCCTCATCATCGATAAATCCAGCTAACCTGCGTTTTCAAATTGAAACGGCTTAGTGTGGACGTAGCCTTAGTCTAATCAAAAGCATCATAACGATGATCTCATGACTACTGCCCAGTTGTTTACTTAAAATAGTGCAGAGATTAGATCAAGTTGCAATCAACCTATATTAACAGGCCAACCAATATTTGCAGGCGTTTGATACACTTAAAGGCCACTCTGCGTCATAATCTTTTAATTCTGATGGCTGATGTGGAAATGAAAACAAACACTAAACTTGTCTGTAGATATTGTGTGACATAACGTATTAGTTTACAAAGGCACCTTTATGCTTACCTAACAATAGCATTGGTTGTTTGTCCATCTATTATATACATGTTAGCTAGGCTTTATAACAGTTACATAATGAAAAGATCTATCTTGTGATAAATCAGTAAGTACTTCTTGTAAGTAAGAAATCAGTAAGCCTTTTGGTTTTTTGTAGAGTCCAGCTTCCTCTTTCTAATGTACACTTTCTCATGAGCAGCAAAAATAGAGACTGACTAGACTGCTATGTATTGTGTTTAACTCCTGAACCTTGTCTCCATGCCTAGAGCCAATGGAGAGGTTGCTAAACACCAGTGAAAGCACCAAGAACAAGATCCTGACAGTTCAGGGAATCTTACTTTTAGTATGTCTGTTCCTGCATGGTGTCCCTCTTCTCTTGAAGGTCAGAGGATAACATTATTAGCACCACGTTTACCATACAGACCTCTGTCTATTACCTGCATTGCAGTTTAAACTGTGGTTAATTTCCCAAATTGCTTAATGGTGGTAATACCGTGTATTCATGTTATACTCAACATACCACAAATGTTTGCATTCCTAAAGACAGCTCTAGTTTTACTGGATTTACTGCATACAGAAGTTTCTCAAATTGTGTTTCTCTGTGATGACAACAATGCTTCTCACACATTTGCCTTGCTGGAAGTTGCATGGTTTCACAGCTTCACCAACTTCTGTTTTTCTTCTTCCAGTCAAAGAGGATAAATGACCTGCATGAGATGAAGATGAAGAAGGAAGAAGAAAACATATATGAGGTGAATGAATCATTCTTTCTCAGTGTCAAAAACATGTCATGGCAAGAAGAGGATGTTGTACTACCAGCTACGTAGAATGACTCAGAGGAATGTGCTAGGCCATCATTTCCCCGAAAACAACACTGGGGCGGAGATATGAATGAATGTTATTTTGTTACATTGATCAATTAATCATGTATTTGTTTTGTTGATTCTTGTGTTTGATTGATTTTCACCTTCCTTATCTCCTCACCCAGGGGCTAAATCTGGAGGACTGTTGCACTGCATATGACCAGATCCAGCGTTCCCAGGGACAGAACCCTTACCAGGATGTGGGCAATGTTATGGAGGAAGAAGAGGAGATCCAACTGGAGAAACCTTGAAAGAAAGGGGAAAGATGAAAAAGAGAGGGTGCTTTTAGAGTTGACGTTTGAGACAGGTTATGGCTGTGGGATTTATGAATCACTTATTGCATCACAATTATTGCATCAATCACCACACACACACTTGAATTTATAAAGTTTAGTTTATAGGAGTTGTTTTAAAATATGGAAGCAATATCACTCAATTCAGCTTTTTTTTCTATTCGTTTTTCTATTCGTTTTTCAATTCAGCTTTTTTTCCTATTCGTTAATGTTTGCAATTTACTTAATTACTTCATTTCTTTCTTTTTGTCACAATGTGCCCTGTGCATTTTGTCTGAGTGCTCTATGAATAAAATTATGAAAACGTAATATCACGAATATTTTTTCCCCTGCATGTATTAAATCCTATGTAGAATTCACAACATGCTCACCTTTTTTCACGCCACTGGAAGTCATGACACATTTTTGTGTAACCAAGGAGGTGGGAGGGAGGTGCTTATGTATTTTAGAGTTTCACGATTGGCTACACGAATATAAAGCCATCGTTTATTGGCAGCCTTTGTAGTGTGGGCGTGGCCTCTCTACGAGGCAGGTATGTATGTAGGGGAACTCCGAAAAGGCGGTGCGTAAACAGACTGTGTGAAGATGGCGTCGAGTAAAAAGCTTGGAAATAGTAGACATGAGAAAGGTGTGAATGGAAGACGCTCATCTAAACATAAAGAGGGGCCAGTAGGTGAGTTTTCTTCATCGTGTGAACCTTGTCACAGTGCTCGTGTAGCTTTGCCAATAACGGTCTCTTTGAAACCCCTGAGGTATCACCAGTCGCTAGCTAACATTAGCAGCTAGCTGGCCTCCAGCAGCCAAGTTGAACAACTAGGATTTAAGCCGCTGGGCTCTCTCAGCTGCTTACGTCCTATGTTACGCCCCGTTACTTGGCATTAAAACGAGGAGGCAATGATGGGCCCGGGGAGATCAATGTATAGACCCGTGCGGGAGTTTCAAATCGTTGCTTTTGCTACTATGTACATTGTTGAGAGCAATGAGCATCTCCCAGTTTAACATCACTTAGCCTTTGTAGAAATATGTGTATTTAGCATTAGTTATGGCAGTAACGTTAGTAGTAATACCGTTGCAACTTGCTGTGGTGGACTCTAACTATAAGTGTCTACAAAATTATCTCTTCAGACTGTAATAACATTCATTCTTTCATGTTCTGTATCCCTAGTCTCAGCTGCTGACACTGACGAGACCCACCTGAACAGGTACTCACAAGATAAACAGAGTAGGAGAGAGTAGAGTAGCATTTGGGGGTGTTGTGTCAATTGCAGCTGTATCATATATAAATCCATTTAGTCGAGAGAAGAGTGTTGCTGGTCACAGCGGCATTAGTTTAGCCTGGATGACATAAGAGCATATTGACATTGATAAATAGTAGTCTGCTGTTGTGAACTAAACAGACTCCCTCTGTTACTTTATTCTTCTTTAACTAGGCCACTGCCTGACTCTCTAACTGGAACGATGCATCCAAAATAAGACCTCAACCACCACTAGCTTTTAAAGGCTCCCCTGTCATGAACCTAATAATGTCCTATACATTGTTTATGGTTTTGTTACACTAGCAAAACTACACTACAATGGCACCCTTAAGTGCTTTATACCTTTATAGGACAACGCCTATATTAAGACTCTAATATGTTGTGTTAGAAGAGTTAGAGTTTTCTTTCATATACATTGCTAACAAAGTTATCTGCTCTGAGTTGTACGAGGTTGATCTCAGAGTTGCCGTGTTAGATTGTTTTCTGAACATCTGAGATATGGATTACTATTTCAGCAAAGGCATTGCAGAGTAACACAGCAAAGGGAAGCCATGTGTCTGGAGGGGTGGGGGTGCACATTGTTGCTTGTTTCCTGTTGTTTGTTTTGTCCATGTGTGGGGTCACAACCCCCCCCCCGGTTTTACACTTGGCTACTTTAAAAAAAAAAAATGCTTCCTATAGACGTGACATTTTTAAGTGTCAGGTATGTGATCTTTAAGAGGCATCATGGCACAATTCTGCTGCAAAACAGTTGAAAGGGCATGGTGCACTGGTGTAATAAACTCTAGACTTTGAGGCTTTGCACCTTTATAAATGCATGATGACATTGTGTTTTTACTCTTTCTACTTCGAGGAACAGCCACTGTGTTTTCGTAGCCATGGCATTGTACATTTCCCTGGAATGAGTCTGGGTTTGATTAGGAAAAAGAATCATCAGAATCATTAGAAATGGTTCAGACAGGAGTTGGCACATTTTAATCATGTTGACATTAAGGTATTTTGTTCTCACTCTTTTCCACATTAGGCTAGACCTTGTGTTTCAGAGCACTTCCTGAAAGCGGCCTTAGGCCCAATCCCAATTCACCCCTTGCCCCTACCCCTTAGCCCTTCCCCTCCGTTTTGCGCATTCATGTGTACTTGTCGCGTCTTTTTACGTAAATGCAACGATGACGTGATGATGTATCAGGGTCTTGAAGGGTTGGGGAAGATTTCAACCACTACCACTTGTAAGTCTGTTCTGACGGGCAAGTCGAAAAGCGAGGGGCACTCGAAAACGAGGGGTAGGGGTAAAAATGAGAAATGGGATTGGGCCTTAAGCTTCACTCTCTGAAACTATGGCATGCCAATATCTCTGACAAAGGCATACATTTAAATGAGTTGTTTCTTTCAAGATAAAAGCCTGACTGCTTGATATGAGAGAAACTTTTCCAAAGTGATGGAAAAGATAGAAGAGGGTTGGGATGACCTGCAACAAAGGTTATGAGCCTGTCTGGAACCTACAAGCCTGTCCAGCTACTAAGGGCGTACTCACACTTGGCCCGGTTGGCTTGAACTGTGCCGGAGCATGATTGCCCCCCCATCCCACTCCCCCGCTGGCCTGCGCTCACACTGCGATTAAATGTTCCGTGCCCGGGCACGCTTACGTCATCACGATGCAACTTCTTGTGTGGAAGAAAAGCGCTTTTGCACAGCACAGTGGAGTTCATAATTTTACTTTGTGGCTTATTTGGAGTCTCTTTGGGTGCAGTGACACACGGCCCTCTCACATGACTTATAGATTTATCGATTATGCAACACAGCGATTTTCAGTTAAACGTGCTGCACATATTAGAAGATTTTTACGGAGGCAGCTGACGTTGAGGGAGGAATTTGCGGCTTTACTCCCGACTACAATTCACGTTCATCAATAAATCATCGATTTTATGGGACAGTCGCATCATTGACGGGATCCGTGCTCTGGCACGATTAGCGATCACACTAGTCCGAATGCAAGTGAACCGTGCTGGAGCACACCTCTTCAAGCGGGCCCAGGCACGGTTCACTTAACCGTGCCCGGCACGGTACAGATGGCCTAGTGTGAGTGTGCCCTTAGTCTGAGACTACTTTTTGTTTGGGGGTGGAGGGACTGTTGTTATTGTTTTTAAATTACTGGAATAACTGTATTCTCCTTCAGCGATGCCAGTAAAGCAGTATTGATCTGTGTAAACTGCAGTTATTCAGACATGAAAAATTAGAGCTACAGAGCTACACTGCTGGCTGTGTCTAGTTATGCCAATGACATTGAGAAGGAATTTCAAGCCTGAAGGGGCTTTGGAAGCAGTCAGTGTGGTCTTTTTGTCCAATTGTGTGACAAACAGACCAGAATTTCTACAATTCACCAGCTTCTAAATGTCAGTGTCAGCCAAGGACCTCTCTGTAGTTTTGCCACATTGGGAAATGTGACAAGACACTCTTCAGTACGCCACAAACTCTCCAAGATAATTGATGCATGCTATTTTTTTCTGAGCAGTGACCTCTTTGAAAGCTTCACTTTTAATAATCCAGCATGGCTGAGCTGAAGAAGGCTGTCTTCCCTTCCTTCTTATTCTGGCTAACCAGATGGAGAGGGGTAGAGGAGTAGGTATGATATTAAATATTTCTGCCAGAGCAGATTTTGATCTCAGTTTCTGAATGTCATAATACGCCTTGTATGAATAAAACATAAGGATGACATGGGCATGGTTGCCTGCAGCCTAGGAGATAGTAGGGATTGTCCTCCATGCCATCACCTGGATTGCTGGACTGTTCTGACCACAATGACCTTGGCAGTTGTGAAATGTACACTTGTATGTTCAAGATGAGTTGAACCTAAGTGCAGAGGAAAGGCAGGCAGATGTAAGGCTGTTTAAATGGGTCATGTGGATGGAAAGCTGAATTTAAGCCAGAAGCCATGTGGAGGTTAGAGAAACCTGGTGTTATCTCTGTTGTGTTCACTCTCAGTTCTTCTCTAAGCTCTTTGGTTGCCATACACATACCAGGATATCCAGCATTTTCTTGTTGCATGTCTTTCTTTTTTGTTTTGCCTCTTCTCCTCTCCAATTGACAGCTTTGGGGTAGAGCCTTGGCTTTTCTTCTCTCATAACCAACAGGGATCATTGACAGCGCTGTTGAAAAATTCTATATGTACTTCAGATATTTGAGGAGTCAGTTATTTGAGGAGACTTTTCACATCAATATTTCATGGTTAGCATCAGCCATGTTTTCTGTGAAGGCTGATGAAAATAAGGCAGTGTACAACACAAAGAGGCTTATTTCATTGTTCTTACAATTAATTAATGATAACCAACCATTTTCCACATTAATGTTGCAGTTGAAAGGCTGGAAGGCCAATTGAAAAGCTGAAATAGATCCCCAGCTTGGATATAGCTATTTATGTCATCATTATTTTAATTCAAAGCTAGGCCTAACACCTAATCATGCGGGAATATATACAGTATTCAAACCCCTTGACTTTTTCCACATTTCCTTGCTATTAATTATCCAAATAATCACATTTATTTGGGATTTTTCATCTGAGTTCTATGAAAGCACTCTATTCTATCAAAGTGAAAACAAAATTGTTGAAATTTATTTGGAATGATGAAAATAAAATAACAGAGAAATGAAGTTTGCATAAGTATTCAACCCCTCATTCAGGGTAAGTTGCAATACTAGCAAACATTTTGGATTACTATTATTCAGGTGTCATATTTAGATTGTATTTAGCACTTTTGAACATTGGTTTTCTTTAAAAACTTTTTTAAACTTGTCTTTGCTAACAAAGCTGATACTAGATACTAGATACTAGATAACCCTAACTCTATGGGATATATGGTTCATTTATGGATGACATTAGAGTCCAGGTCTTAAAGTTTAAAAGAAAATATAAATCATCTATTTCCAATCATTACAGTTGAAAATACAGAAGGTGCTGTTTCAGTGGGTTTTTCCAGTCCATTTTTACTACAGAAATCAATGGAGAAAATTGGAAAGGAAAAACTATTTCACCTTCTGTATTTTCACAAACAGCGATGGGATGATTTATCTTTTCTCTAGAACAAGACCTGGATTGTAATGTCATCGATAAATGAACCATATATCCCATAATGTGTTTAAGATCCCATTAGGTCCCATGTTCAGAACTGCTAAATACAATCTATATATGACATCTGAGTAATGGTAATCGGAAATGTTAAACAAATGTTTTGCTAGTGTTGCAACGTACCTCAAATGAAGCAAAGGGGTCGAATACTTACGGAAACTTCATTTCTGTGTTTTATTTTAATTTTATCCTTCCACATAAATTTCAGCAATTTTGTTTTCACTTTGATACAATAGAGTGCTTTCCATAGAAATCAAATGAAAAATCCCAATTAAATGTGTTTTAAAATAACTTTTAAAATAACTAACAAAATGTGCAAAAAGTCAAGGGGTTTGAATATTTTTGCAAGGCACTGTATATACTGTATATATTAGACTGTTGACCTGAATATAGCACTGTTCTGTGTTGAAAAACTCATTTCAGTTGACAGATGGTGTAAACATATTGGCATTATGTTATAAGAATTATGTACATGTAATTATCTTTTTTGTACAACTATTGTATGGATTTATTGATTTACTCATTTATTGCCTAAAAGGCTGCATGATGGATCACACGGTTGTGTTTAATGCAGTTTCAAGAGGCTATTTTTGTGAAGGGATAGATTTTATGTCATTTCACAAATTGCGACCTAATCCTCTTCGCTTGTAAATGATTAACAATGAAATGCATATTTAATGAGAGTTTAATTCATTTAGCTTTTACCAGGATGGTGTTGGGGTGGGAGAGGGGGAATAGACAAATGCTTTCAGGAAACTGCTAGAAAAAAGTCATCTTTCCCATTTCCCAGTTGATGAAACTTGAGAATGCGCCCTCTGCAAGTTCAGTGAGATATGTGCTTCCTGAACGAGCATGATTGATGTATGAGACAAGTGCAGAGCTAAATCTGTTTTCCTTGTGAAGTATTAGAAATACTAATGTGGGAAATTGCTTATGAAATCATTAGCCGGTCCCCCCCATTTGTTTTAATTTGGTCTAAGTGGATTTCCATATTCTCTTGAACTGACCAGATGTTCAACATTCACTAAATTGCTTTACTTCGCTGAGAGTGACTGTTGAACACTGTAGAAAAAGACCCTAAACCCAAACTAATGCTTCTGTCTCGAATAGAGGAAAATGGTTCATCACAGCAGGGTATTTATTATTGCGACATAATGAAATAATGATATAATGTCACAAGCAGCAGCAATGTGCCCAGTGCATGAGAGGGTAGAGTATGGTAAAGCATCTGGAGCCTCTCTCAAGCATTTGTGAGGAGTAGCGCGCTCTTGTAGTCGCCCACTCGGCTGGCATCACCAGGCTCAATGCCCCTGTCTGGGGCAAGTGTCTGCACCCACACGTCAACTGCGAAGCCCAGTCAAATCCACTAAGCTTTGAACAGAGCCGGAAAGCGCACATGCCGCTTTGAGCATGATACAACTTGACATGAGGCACATAAGAGTAAATAAAAACGACTAAAAGGAATAAAAATAAAAAGAACATGTTTTTAGATCAGGCATTTCTCCCAGGTAACAGTAGAACGTTGTGTTTATATGTTTGCTGTAAAGCTTTCATATAAAGTAGGTTTTCAGTATTGTTGCAGTAGTTTGTATTGTGAAACAATCATTCTGGGTGAATTTCTTAACAACCCAAGGAATTTTTCTCATAGCCTGCAACTATACAGTTACTTGTATGGGTGTGTCCTATTGTCTGACTTGAATACCTACCTTAAATTTAATCCAACAGGATCAATGGTCAAGGTCAGGTTTTAAAAGAGCATTACTTGATCTGAAAACAAACACATAGATTTTGTAAAATCAATAACTCAAATTGTCTCCGATGGTTCTATTAAAACTCTCACAAACACACGCGGAGGCTCCACAGATGCTGTTTTTATGATTCACTTTCACCTGCAAGTGATCATTCTTCACCGTATGAATTAGAACCAACATAGCCGGTTCAATCCATTTTTGCAACAGCTTGCAGACACCAGCAGAATGCAGACATACATTGCCTTGCTCTGTGGGAATATTACAGATACTAAAAAAAAAGATTTTTGACTTGGTGTTTGTGCTAATATAAATGCTTGAGCACACATTACACTCATCTTAGATATAGTTACTTTGTTCCCTTAGAAGTCAAAAGTAAGGTGAACCGCCACTTTTCACACCGCATACTTTCTCATCATGTTTAAAAATAATTGAGCCCATTAGTACAAAGGGTTGTTGTGACCATCCGTTTCTTCTCAAAGTGACACAGCCTGAAGGTCTGAAGATAAATGGATTTACAGTACAATAATTCGAGGAAGTGTTTTGAAGCAGAGCATATTTCATTCGAGTTATTCTTTTCTTGAAACTGATTATATAATTTACTTTTCATTTCCTGTTCAATTGAAAATTACCATGTACGTTCCTTTCCAAATGCCTCTCCTTTTTTTTGCTGCTGATAGCCATCTAGGCATTTTCACCGCTCAGCAAGGCCTAGTAGAATGAGGTCTCCATGCCTGTATGATTCTCTACAGAGATCCTTATTATTAGTGCATGTTTACATGAATAAAACTGAATGGCCTCCTATGCAATATGCAATTCATTAAATAGGAGTAAAATAAGGAGTGTTACTGTAGGCTTTTACTGCTTTTCAGACCACGTGATACTGTGTTCCTATTTCTTAAATGTTATCACTCTTCATATACATCAACTTGACTCTACATGCTAATAGAGAATGACTGCTGTTCTTAAATGCAGATTGTGCAAATACGAGTGCATATTAGCACGGCATGCTAAAAGGAAGCGAGATGTTTCCATGCAGCTGGCTGTCTGGCTGTGGCTGGCGGAGACTTGTCAAGAATGACAGGGGTGGAGATGTGGATTGATGGCTTTGTGTGACACTGACAGCTGCCGTTAGGCTAGTGCATACCTACGCCTCGGCCATGCCAGCCAGGTGATTATAGAGAAACGCTGACAGGCGGCTGTGCAGTGGAAAGGTCGGCTCTCTAAGTTTGCACCGTGTCCCCACAGCACAGCAGACATGGCAAACAATATCAGCAAGGGAAATATCTTGTAGAGACGGGAGGTCGGAAACCCAAGTAGATAAAAGAAAATGGTTCTGACAGAGATTCTGACTATTCCCTAGCTTGGCTTGTGGAATGAAACCAGCATTAGCGAGCTAAGGTTGACCTTCATGTTTGATGTAGAATATGACGAGCAAGGACAGACCTTTCCAGAATGTAATTACGATATATGGTACGATGTTCCTCAATTCGCTGCCTGTTTATTCCTTGAAGTGTTATTTCTTTGGTTGTCATGCCACTGATGGCTGCCATGTCTGTCTGTAGATTTCTTGTTTCTGAGTTATGAAAATGAAGGATCTTTCACTACATCTGCATGCGGATGATCCCTGTCACTTAAAGCAGTGTTTTGTACACCAGGCTATAAGGAGATAGCGCTGTGTTTCTTTTCATTTTTGCATTACATTCCAAAGCCGGGCTGATACTGGGTGCAGGAAGTGCAAGGCAGGCTCTGAAATTCCTGAGTATGGCATTGTGAATTTCTATCATTACCTTGAAAGACAGAAACAAGGGCGCCAGGCTTATCTGCTGTAGTACATCAATTCTAATAAATAACAGCATATTAGATTGCGCTATATCTCCTCTCAGAATCTGAATCTGCCCCAAGGCAATGGTGGCATACAGAATATGACTGACTGCATTCCTCTGAGAGTGAGCAATGTGGAGAGAGAGAGAGAGAGAGAGAGAGAGAGAGAGACAAAGAGAGAGTGAGAATCTTCTCTAAACAATTCACATGCAAAGATTAAATCCATCTGATTCACTCCAAAATGACTATTTGTCAGTGAAGGTGATAGGATAAAATACTCAAACAGTCATCCTCGCAGATTACACCATTTCCAATGCATTTTCATAAATAAATGTCAGCACAATCTGGAAAAAGAACCTGCCTTCATAGTAAGCCTTTGATTATTGTATGATAAATATTTCATTGGCAATTAAAGACAACCCCGAGGAATACTCTCCCACATTTTGTGTTGCTGTCTGCATTATACATCAAATTGTCAAGTTGAATACATTTTCTTATTTTGCAGCGACCTGTATAGTATTGAGAGAAAGACAAAGAGCACTAATTAGAGTACAACTAAAAGCTCTAATCACTTTGAGCCTGTTTAACTTAATTAGGATGTCTTACCCTAAGGTCAGAGTCAAGGGAGTGAGACATGCATCAGATCTCCT
>CABFOQ010021581.1:0-29400 GCA_900660455.1 Gephyroberyx darwinii | reverse complement strand
CCTCGCGGCTGGAGATGGAGGGGGACGTGAAGGCAGCCCGCTTCTTGGAGCACGGCGAGTACGACGGCAACCTGTACGGCACCAAGATCGACTCCATCCACGAGGTGGTGGCCACGGGACGCACCTGCATCCTGGATGTCAACCCGCAGGTCCGATATTGGGGAGGAGGAAGTGCGGGGGGGTGGTTTACAGGGTTACGGTTTGTTAAGGGTCAAGGGTTTCAGGTTGTTGAGAGATTTCAGGTCATAGAGGAGAAATGTTGCACAATGATGAGAGGGTGATTTGTGGAGGAGAAGATATTTGCTTTACAGTGACGAGGGGAGGATGTAGAGAGCAGAAACTTAACTTCCACAATGTTCCTTCTTTGTCTTGGTGCTAATGGCGTGCTGCGTGTCTCCAGGCCTTGAAGGTCCTGAAAACAGCAGAGTTCATGCCCTACGTGGTGTTCATCGCAGCGCCAGAGTTTGATACGCTTAAGGCCATGCACAAAGCTGTGGTGGACGCAGGCATCACCACCAAGCAGCTCACGGTCAGTTAACACCAGTGTATGTTCACTCACTCACACACACACACACACACCTAGTTATGTTGCTTCTTGTAAAACAACAAATAAGACAAATGAAAACCCCGTTATGGGAGCAGAAACCTTCTGGTAACCCATTGCGTTTGTACTTGTACTTGTACTGAAAACACCCAGGAATTCTTTTAGATTCTTTTCTTTCAGATGTATAATTGATGTGATGAGAGGAGATGAACTTGATTGATCCCTGAGGGTAAATTGGGTCATTGCAGCAGCAGAGAATACATGATATAGACACTCTGCCAAGATGACAATCGATGCGTCAGTCTGATTGATTTGGCCCACAAGCTTTCAGATTGAAAAAGTCAATAGACAGAGGGACTGCAGTCTTTTGTATAAACTGACAAAAAAGAAAAATACTGGTTGGAACCAACTTTTTTGTTTTCTGTTAGAATGCCTCACAAGTGCACCCATTCACATACACACACACACTAACCTGTCCTGTGTGTGTCTGGCCAGGATGTGGATCTGAGGAAGACGGTGGATGAGAGCGCCCGGATCCAGAGGGCCTACAGCCACTACTTTGACCTGACCATTGTCAACGACAACCTGGACAAGGCCTTCGAGGCGTTACAGGCCGCCGTGGACAAACTGTGCACCGAACCCCAGTGGGTCCCGGTGAACTGGGTGTACTGAGGACCGCCAGCAAAGGCCCCCGCCCCAACCGGGTCACAGCGACCGGCCAGCATGTGTGTGTGCGTTTCACCAGAGGCCGAGGGAGAGGAGAAGAGGGAAGCTTTGTCATCGGAGATAAAAAAAACAAAAAAACACACCCATTCTTATTCCTCTTTTTCTCCCCAGGGGCCTGCACACCGTGCAACTTTTTTTCTACTCAAAACTCAAAGGGAAAGAGTGCTTATTTATTTTAGTGTTTGTAACTTTTTATGGAAGATCTTTCTATTCACACCGACGTGGAATTCCGTTGAGAATAATAATTAAAAAAAAGGGTCTGGTCAAATACTTGCGCCATATTTTTTCATTAATTTATTGCTGTTGTTATGTTTGATTTTGTAGTTGTTCCCCCCTGAGATACTTTTGTCATTTTTCCTTCACGGTCACCCAGGAAGAGTTAATGCCATCACAGCTCCAGCACAAAGACGGGGAGAAGAGATGGATTGAGTTGGAAGAGCTGTCTCACTAAAGGGGCCAGTCACACAACATGGCCATGTCTGAGTAACCTGTGTAGCTGTGTTTTGTGTCAACCTCCATATAAATGAGCCTTCTAGCATTGACCTCCACAGGATCATAAAACCGGCAGAAATCAAGTGATTTCAAAGGCCCAGTTTGTACACATTTTTCCTCAAGTATATAAAAGAAAAAGCTTTATAATGTACTTTTCCAAGATCAAACACTGTGTCTGTGCTACACAAGCCTATCTTTAATTTTGTCCAGATTTGTTTACTTACACTAGTCCTTCATTGGTGTGGTGATTTCTAGAGTGTAGTGTTTTGTCGCCCATTATCCTTTTCTTTGTTTTCAATGATCCTGTTATCTGTCTAAAATGTGGCCATCACAAAGTCATAGCCCATCACTTATACTATCTACATAAGCCAATTTGTTAGATGTTTTCTATTTGTGAATGTGGCATATACCCACCCACCCACAGTCCTTATCTAGAGTGTCCCATTATGCCAAAGCCCTCATTATACTCCAAATAAAGTTTGAATTTGAATTTCAATATTTCAACTGTATAATACAAATGAATCATTTAATGTGTTAGGAAGTTGGATTTTGAGCACATCAAGGAAAGTCAATGGGAAAAAATCCTTTTACACTTCAAGAACTATCCATTATGTAATTTTGTCTAGTACTGAGTGTTACATTTTATTTTCTTAAAACAAGTGAAACGAAAATTTGCCAATCAGTCATTTTTAACTCCAATGCAAATCAATTTTGTTCAAGAAGTGCTATTATCTTGATGCTAGTGGTGTACTTCATTTCAAGATATTGCCAAATTTAACATCTTGCCCCACCGGCACTTTTTCCCCCACTTATTTTAAAGAAAACAAGACTTAAGACTCAATACTAAGAGGCTTGCTAAGATGGATATTCTTTACAGTGTGAAATTTCCTAATTCCAGTTTCCTGGGGTGAAGCTGTGCTGCTTGTTTTAGAAAATAACCCTCCTGTCTTTCATAGTGTTTTCACATCAACCCATGTCACCAGATTTGTGTTATTACATTTCTATCAGTAATATTACAATAAATAAAGTTTAATCAAATCACACAAACTAGTTGCTTTTTAGACCAGTGCGTAATACTGCACTTGTAGAAGTATCTACTTCTACAACTTGAAGACTTAAATCCATTTGTCAAATTAAGGGGAACAGTGTATGAAATGTAGTAAAGGAAGTCATGGGAGTTGTAGGTAATGTAGTATGCTAGCTGTAGCCTAATCTATGCAGCAGTGATTTTTTTTTTTTTTTTTTTTTTTTTTTACAGTGTAAAGGTTATACATGATTACAACAGGTGCATTTCTAAAAGGTTAAAATGCTATAATTGGTGTGTTCTGAAATAAGAAAATATTAGCAGAAAATGAGAAGATGTTGTATTGCCTGTTAAACAAACGCAGCACAAATGCTGGTTTGACAGGCACTGGCCACAAAAAACCAGCTTGCTGTCAACAGACCTGCAAATACTTTTGTCACAACTGCTGCACTCACATATTATTAATAATTATTACAATTGAGCCTGTTCTCAAGTAGCATTCATGAGCAAGTGTTCAATTAGAGCCAATTGTGTATTTTCTTGAGTCTTGACCAGGCCAAACACTCTTCACACTCTTCTTGTACCATTCTTCATTGTGTGGCTTCATAGACAATGAATGCAATTTAAATCAATGCATTAAATTGGTGTTACAGCTAATGCCGTTTGGTCCCAGTCCTCCAAAGGCTCTTTGACTTGTTCTATGTGCAATCCTAAAAATAAATGTTTCTAAATTAATCCAGAAGCCTAGCAGGTGTAATTTTACCCCTTTACCTCAGATGTGGCCGGGTGCATCTTTAAAAAATGATTAATTAGTCATTTAAAACCATTATCAAACCAGCTGCAATTGTAAATGCACTTCTGGTGAAAATCTTCAGAATAAGGGTCATGTAAAAAATGATGTAATTGTAATAACCTTGGTCCTGGATGCATCGGAGGTAGTATGATAGGTGGTGTAGTCCTACTTTTCTGTCTCTGGATGTTTCTAAGACCAAATTGAATTTCAAACTTATTTAAAGTATTTAAAATGGATCATTTCAAATTGTGAAATACAAATTCAATTTATGAAAATGATTTGAGCATGAAATTGTTTAAATTCTTTAAACACAAAAGTCCCGACATGATTGGAGAAACTTTACATTTTTATTAATTAACGCAACTTACAGTCAAGCCAAAGAGTGAACTACATTAAGTGATACATATTCACATTATGTCCTAACAGGGTTTACAGCATATCTTGTGTTTTGTAAGCAGAATTGTTAACAAAAATAAGTAAATGTAAAATAGAAATAAAAGCTTACACATATACCTTACGACAACAAGAACAAGGAGCTTAGCAGTGGATGTGAACAAATTAAAATCAGAAACATAAAGACCCTTACCATAACAGGAATGACAGCAAATTCAGTTTTGGCATGTCGTGGTTAAATAAGGAAGAAAAAAAAATACCTCAAACGAGACTGAGCTCAAATGACACAAATGAGGGGAGGTTTGAGTTCACAGGGCTGTGCAGGGCTGCCTTTGCCAAGAGAGACTTTGGTCACTTTGCTTCTCCATCATGGCTTACAATGAAACAGAATAAAATAATAATGAAAATGGCCAATGTGGAAAAAAGAAACAAAAATGGAGTGTCCTGGAAACTGTTCTATGAATGATGTTAGGGGATGATTTGCCTTTTTCAAACAAGGGAAAATCTAAAGATGATTGTCAGAGGTTTCCCTAAATGAACACAATTTCTTAAAGAGAAAAAAAAACGATAGAAACAAAAATGTTTTGCAGTTTACTACAACTCCAGGACCACCCCTACATTCATAGGAGGTAGATAACATGGCAATGACACATGACATGAATTATAGAAAGGTGTTTTAATGGGAATCAAGCTCTCTGGCAAGTTTGTGGAATTCTAGTGCATAATTTGATCAACTTTTAAGGCCAAATATAATAGACACAAAGTGCCTCACATGTAGATCTAAGGCTATTTTAAGACAAAGGTGTGGGGAGAATCAGGACGGGGACACAGTAAGCAGATACAGCCCTTTCACGGCAATACCTGAGTCAACAGTCACATTAAACCACATCGTCTTGCCAGATTGTTGGTGCACATCAACTCTTCATCACCTAAATGTGTTTGGTGACACAGAGTGTATGCAAACAAATAGAGAACGCAGGAAAATGATGTGGCTACAACAGAAATATTCTGATGATATTAGGCATGTTTAGAAATTGCATAAATGACATGTAATCATTTGGCCACAAGGTATGAGATACTCCTTTGTTACATCTGTTAATGGTATAATAGAACTCAATCAGATTAATTGGTCATGGCATATGCACAGCCGAAGTGACATTCAAACCTCCCAAAGGGGAAAATTAAAATTGTATTGGACAATATGAAGTATGCTAAAGAAAAAAATGAAACAAAGTCAATGCAGCATATATCAGGCTTATGAGGTACTTCATGAATATATAGATATATATATCTTAACCTTTTTTAGAAAAGCTCTTCAAAGTCATATTATTCCTTATAATTCCTATCGATAGCATAAAATACCTCGTCAGTTATTAATTTTTACTTTCTGCCCGACCTCAAATGGGCGATTTTCTTTTTTTGAGACCGCTTTGAAAGTGCAAAACACAAATACTGATCGTTCTATGCAGCATCTACACTCAAGGTTGCATGATAATTAAAGTGGAAATTCTTTTTATGTGGCGCTGTCTATCTTGTCACTTGTCAATATACATACATATATACGTATATATATACATATATATATATATATATAAGGACTGGAGCACCCAATGTTGGGGGAGATGGAGAAGAGATCCTACAAAGGCACACATAAACAGCAACAAACACACAGGATGTTTTCAGCTCAAACACAAATGACAAGAATTTGAAGTTAATTGCCACACAACCTCATATGTACCTTTCGTTGAAGTCACAATGTTATGACACATTGCAAAGTATGTTCAAATGTGTATATTCCCTTTGTAAATTGTCACATGTAAAACTACATCTTTTAACCTTGTCAAAATAGTATTGAATGTGGTTAATCGTAGCTTTTGGTTCCTTTTCTGGGCAAAAGCGGAAAGAAAATGAGACAGGGACAGTCTCCCTGATTTTATTGCAGTACTGGGTAACATGGCAGAGAAATGTAGGCATTTGATCACTTGGAGTGGCTCTATCCAGTATTGAACCTAAAGATTTCTACATTCTGGTAAAACAAAAGAAAAAAAAGAAAGCTGGTTCCAAAGATTTGGATAACGCTGGGCAAAAACGCATCACAACAACACAACAATGCGGACCTAAAACTCAGTAGATGTCCATAAAGACTCTTTGATGTCAAGGAACCCAGCCCTGTGATTTAATCCAGGAGCTGAACTCTTTTATTGTCTCGGTTTGCAAAGTATTGTCTTGCTAACTCTGAGTCCAATGCTTACTGAGAGTCGCCTTGACCTGCCTGTAGAGGATAGACCGGTGTAAAGACTACCAAATAATTACCAACAACTCATAACCCACTCAGACATTATTGCTGTACATACAACATTCCAACGAGCCTCGATCCTTCTCCTCCACGACAAACATCCCACAACACCACCGACATTTTGCAGGACTACCATTAAAAAAAAATGCATCGTTGTAGTAAATAGCAATTACGATGGCACGTTTGTCAATATATAATCCAGTCATGACTACAGTTTGTATTGCCACATGCATGGGTCCCATTCTGCTGAGCACTGGCGGGTTGTTTCTGTCGTTATTGTGTTTTGAAAAATGCAGGACTCACATAAAACATTTAGACTTGAGCGCCAATTGCAAAATTTGGTCCCCTAAACTTAACAAATTAAAATAACCAACCAGTCATCCATGATTGCATGTTTTTTCTGTTTATCAAGGATCAAGAAAGAGCAGTGCTCACACACAATATTGGCTTGTATTGGTTTGGTCACTACAATTTTTGTCTTTGTCACCATTATAAATTAGGGCTAATATTAGCTAGCACCCGACACCCTCTGAGGTAGTTTTTCCAAGTTGGTAAATAAAAAGCCAAGTCATTCTGAAGACTGAAAACGCTTTCAGAATATACAAAATACCCACATCAGTCTTGCATGATTGAATGCGTGTAGATCAGCTGGATGGCATTGGTTTAGTTTGATGGTCTACAACAGTTCTCTTTTTAGTTTTCAGCAACGGAAGGTCAGATTTACTTAAGCCTCCAGTCTAGGGGTTCCTTCTTCAAATCTGCCAGTCCATGTTTGAATTTGTACTCATACGTCAGACTTGTCACTAGAAACAAGAGTATAGGCCAACTTTAGTTGCAAAAACTTTGGGCACCCCACACTGGTGTCACATGGCTATAGGTAACAGGGAAAAAGGGCATTGGCATGATGACAGCTGAAAAATATACACAATCAAAGACGACATGATAATTAAAAGTTTGTCTATTTAAATTGAAAAGACGAAAAGGAAAATCTTCGCGGGACTCTCATATGGTAGCAGGGCCTGCTGAAGCCAACACACAGTGTTATGGAAATCGTTAACTGTAATTTTTAATTTGAGAAAAGAGTTACGTAGTAGTACAATCGGCAAAAGTAAGAAATACAAGCAATCAGAGACAACACTCAAACAAAAGCGTCTATGATTTCAATGCTGTGTAGTCACTAGTGAAGGATTGTACC
Organism: Gephyroberyx darwinii; assembly: GCA_900660455.1. Taxonomy (NCBI): domain Eukaryota; kingdom Metazoa; phylum Chordata; class Actinopteri; order Trachichthyiformes; family Trachichthyidae; genus Gephyroberyx; species Gephyroberyx darwinii. The sequence continues at coordinate 21,937 of CABFOQ010021581.1, read as the reverse complement.
TGGAGCATCACTATCATGGTGCTCACAAATCAGTGAAGTGAGCGGAGGAATTTTAGGAATCTGCAGGACAACTCCGCAAAGACTGAATAGGAATATCAGACCAAAGACTTAAGCAGAAGCCAAAAATCTAACAGCAAACAAGATCACACTACACTGCAACCATCATATATACACACACAGCTCTTATGTTACATCACCTCACACAAGCATGACAGAATAGAAAACATGACCCCTCTTTGCACCAGTGTGAAACGTGTCTCTTAAAGTACAGTAGCCAACATCCAGAGAGAGATATCAAGGTAGATTTATGCATCCCATGTCAATCAACTAAAAGATTTATGATATCAGTTGCTAGGTGGATGATATCTAATCAATGAAATGACAAAGAAGCCTAAAGCATAGGCTAAAAAAAAGTTTTAAAAAAATAGAGATGGCTAAATTCAATGTTGTTTATGTTAATGAAAGGGCTGGGCATAAAAGGTGAGTTGAAATGTACTGGATGGATAGGCTATACAATATTATAAAACACACCGACTCTAAGTACATTCATTGTTACATTTTGAGCTAGGAAAATAGGCTCTACTCTACACAAGGCGTCTTTATGTCAGCAATAGCTTTTCTAGAAGCGATGGAGAAAAGGCAGAGGAGAGAGATTACTGTACAGAGGGTAATGTTTTGGACATAAACTGGTTTATTCTGAATTCTGTCTCTAAACAAACCCATACTAAAATACTGAATGTATTTTACTGTTGAAAGACAAACTTAACTGATCAGTTAAATTAGCCTGTGATATGCCATCTAGTTTGACAAGCCAGCCATCTCCACGTGGCCACTCCAAAAGATATGGGGAAACGGCCAAAGTGAGGTGAATATATGTGTTTAAAAAGACTGGAAACATACACTTTCATTAAGGGTCCAACCACAGATGTTTGTGTGGTTTTTAATGTTATTAGGCAGATGACCCTCCTATGGCCACAATTCGTGATTTGGCTCACAATGACTAAATATATTCAGAGCTCAGACTGTCTTATAAAGGAAAAGCTTCTTATAAATCTTGATATGTAGCTGGTTCTACCCGACACATAACGAGGCCCTATTTCATGGGTTTTCTATGCACATTGTGGGCTTGGGCAATATTCCACACATTTACTTCCAGCACACTTCCTCCTCACACACTACTTTGGCATCACGTCTCAAGCAAGCAGTGCGATACTATGAATCTGAACGTCCACAGCTAATCAGATCTTCTGCAATACCTGTCAGTTTATTTTGCATAAAGCACCTTTCCACCTCACCACAGTACAAAGACCACCAACACCACCACCACCAACCACTGGAAATTTCACTCTTTCATTAAAATTTAAGGGCATTAGGCTATTTCTGAAAAGTAATCCGCTGGCTGGTTAGGTAGAATCCCTCTTGATCAATGGATGTGGCTATCTGAATTGGTAGTGCACATATTGAGGTTCTCAGATCTGTTGGCTGTGTTGACTAAGTCTCAAGGTGAACTACCTGTGTGTTTCTCATCTTGAAAAGCTACCAACCCCGATTGTTCCTTTCTAATAAAAAAGGAAGCTGCCAGTCTGCCACCTGACAAATACTAGACTCACAATTCTGCAACAGCTACAAAAGTCCATTTTAGTTTAGTGCAAAAATAACATTATCAAATGTTTAATTTTTTCCCAAAGCAATGCCATTCAGGTCTGGTATTCTAAGGTGCTGGTATAGGTAATGTAAAACACAAACAAGCAGTAACAAGTACAAACCACATTCCTTAAAAGGATACCTTGATATTTTGAATTTTAGCAGGTTATTTTTCTTAGGACACTCATATCTTGTGTGGAAAGTCAAGCTAGCTGTGTCCTTTTGAGTCATTCTGGGGAAACTGAATGACAAAAATAGAAACCTTTCCCCACAATATGACAGGCATCTGGTGAACGACCTCAAACTAAAATCCAAATTGTCAAGATGTTCCTTTGAGAGACTATTTGAAGACTGAAAATTTGATGAGTGAAGAACGTGGAGCCTTGTGGGAGCATTTAAAAGGCCTGCATTCACACCAAGACGAGGACATTCAAATTTCAAAGCGCAGAGCCAATAACAGGCTTCACCTAACATACGTCTCCATAACAACACCATCGACACGTTTGATTAAATAAGCTTAACCCGTTTCTAATCCAATCATACTCGTGAGTGAGTGGGGGAATTCAAATGCATGATTCCAATACACCAATACATATAGAAACAATAAATGTTTCATGGCAAGATTGAAAACGATCAGGCCTTGTTGTATACCCTACGCACACTGCATCTATTCACATAGATTTCAACACACATTTTTTCAGATATTTTTCAGGCTGACCCTTTGATAGGGGATCTATTCTAGGTTTTATTAGCTTGCAAGCAACTTTCATTAATAGTCTACCTCCCAGCACAACTAGGGTGCATCAAATCAAGGATATGCAATGACCTTACTGCGATTACCCTGATGTGGGCTTTGCATTTGATGTTAAACTTCTCAGATGGAAGAAGAAAAAAAAAAAACTTGTCCAAAAATGACTGCTGTTCCATTGGCGCACAGAATAAAAAGGAAAGAGAGAAGGGAAAGCTACGTATGAATATAAACATATTTCAAGAATTTGGTCATACAGCTCAATGCTCAAAATCCCTCAAAGAAAAAATGAAATCATTTTCACTCTTGAAGTTAGGATTTTGAGCAAAGCTATGAATATCACACAACTACATAAATTGAGAAAGCATGGTCACCATTACGCATACCAAGCATTTAAAACCTTGAATGTCAATGCAAGACTCAATCACTGCCAATTAGATAGATAGCAGGAGTAATTATAAGGAAATGGCCAGCGGTGTGATGTTACCATAACACTTAAACAGGTAACAAGAGGTAGAACACACAGCCATTTCTATACAATTACACCAGTGTCACACAACATGGCCGAGCCTCCGTCTTCGATTGAGGAACAAAAATCTATAGAATTCATATCATATCAACTGTCTGCTATCAAAAGTGCATCCAAATTTACATGTTGTGAGACCAGCACCGATAAGAACAATATTGACATCATAACAGTAAATATCAAGTACGTGATTTCAGAATGCCCCACAAACACAGTCAGTCGGATTTCTAGTTACTTTACATGTAATGAGGAACATGGGTAACACAGAGGTCATTAAGGGAGATAAAGGAGAGAAAAAGACCATCATAATGGTAAAGCAACTTTTAGCATACGTCTAGGAAGTTAAAAGCCTCTTGGACCAGTCCACTGAGGGTTTAAGGTGGCTTTACAGCGAGAACTTCTAGCACCTAGAAACAAGATGTCCATTTGTGCTTCCATTTCTTCTGAATATTAATCATATAAAAGTCTGTAATCTTGTTTGGCTAAGAAAGATTGTGTGTTACAAAGGATATACCCAATTTTTGTGCTATAAAATATACAACAATACAAATGAGGACATAAAATCCTTCACACCATTACAAAGGAGTGAAGATACTGATAAGCACTAAGAAACGCTACTAAATGCAACATGCTAAAAAAAAAAAAAAAGCCCTAATTAGCTACCTCTATAAATGACCTAAATTCATGTGAGAAATCCCACTGCGAAATCTCTTGGTTAAAAAAATGATGCATAGTTAGAAAACATTGATTATTCCCCTCCAATCAAGACTATATGAACATTCGCCAACTTAACTTCTAAGTAGTACAACTTAGACGGGATGCCAGGAAATATCGAAGGTTATTAGTTAAACGACAGTCTTGGAAGGCAATAAAATATTTGCATTTAAGTTCTGTGTATACAAATAGACAGTGTTAATTTAGACTACATATGGGCCAGTCATTTAAAAAAAAAAAAAAATGCCTCTATAATAATTTCAACAACCTCCCCTGAAAGCTTATTCAAAATATACCCTATAATCAACAACTCTACGTGCTATAAAGACTCGCAATTTTTTTTTTGCATAAAACCCAAGCTTTCGTGTGATGACAAGCGCTCCTAGGTGATGGAGCAGCCACTATAATAAAAGGGTATTGGGGAATCTTGATCAATTAAATTTAACTCTGTCATTCTCCACTTCAGGCTCTGTGTTGAAACAAAAGCAAAGGTTGCAGGTCTCATTCTACTGTACAGAGTGCCTGGATACCAAGGTGTCAGACCAACATCCAGCTCTGACAAAGACATTGCAGAAAGACTATTTTGCTGCCATATATGTATATATATATATTTTTTTTAAAACAGAACTAGGGTTAATGTGTCTAAAGAGAAAAAACAAAAACACAAATACCCAAATGTCTAAAAAAATATGAATCACCTACATGCATATTCTTTACAAAAATGATTAAAATTAAAATGCAGAGACTATAAAAACGGATGGGGACACACCAGATTTCATTATTGTTCCCCTATGTGGATTTCTACATTTCTATATCTCATATCAACACGGCTCAGAGTACATTAGAAAGGTGTCCATGTCGGGAGCCAGTCCCGACCGACCATTTCTCGGCAGCATGGGAATTAGATTAATGACGCAACTTAATCAGTTCCAAGGAAGAAGCGAGGCAGGAAAGCATAAAATTGCTGTTCTTTCAATCTCATCAATATTAAAAGCCCTCTTCTAGAGTAAAATAAGTGTTGGTTTAAAAGGGTTGTATACAAATCTGATGCAAAACCCCATTCACTAAGTTGTCACCAGATTTGGCATAAAAATGTATTGGTCACCAGTGTCAATCGAGGACAAATACTGAAAACCCAGAGAATGTGGGCCACTTGATTCATAGTTGCACAAAGAAATGAAAACAAAAAGGTCTCAAATGATTTTTCTTCACATAGTGCTCTACGCGAGAAATTGAAGTATGATTTGAGACAGAACCCTCAACATATTAAGTACTTTTGTCCTGATTACAGTAGCCATTCTGGTCAGTGCACTTTGCTTTGTTTGGCTGATAAATAAGGTTTGTCAGAGGAACAAATGATTAGACCTATAAACAGTGAATGGGCACCCCATCTTTTGATGTCCGCTGCTCTCTTCAAGCACCAGGCCCCAATCAAACAGAATGAAAAAACAGGAGAAAAGGGTGAACAGCTTCTTTTGAATTCTAAACCACCCACAATGTATAATGATACTGCCCACTAGTTTAGAAATGGTAGATTTCTTCTGTCAGTGTAAGAACCTTTCTTCCAGCCCCACTTTGTAAACACATTTCTGCATGAAATTTACAAATACACACTAATGCACAACATGTAAATAAAAACTCCTCTATCCAATCCCCCACTCTAGAGGAATTCTTTTGCACCTTACAGCCTAATAACTGGAACGTTTGGGTGGGTTTGGACTTGCACGTGTGGGCTTAAATACAATTGTGGACATAATTTGGGAAAGTAAAGGCCTGTTGGGTAGGGAGATCACGGTGTGAGACCACTGTGATGGGATCCACACCTGACAGTGAGACTGCAAGGAGTAGTGGGTTCAAGCATTGGAGTCTCACCCACGCCAACCTGGGCCTGTCTGCACTCAGGCAAAATACATGGTGCGCAGGGTGTCCTGGTGGATCTGAACAGCCTTGGCTAAGGCCTGCTGGTCACGCCCGTTGCTCTGGCCTGATGTGTGACTGCCCTCGGCACTGAAACAGCAAAAACACCACAACATGATGTAAATGTACACATCATCTACAACAGGGATTCTTCAACGTCTTCAAGCCATGGATCCCCTTTTGATAAGGGTTTGTCCCAGCGACCCCATGTGGTAGGATTTTTGTTATTGTTGATTTGCCGTTGAATCGTGTAACTGTCTGTGGGGAGATAATTGTGTTGAGGGAAACCTATGATATATATGAATAACTATTGTTATGCACTCTAACAGGGATCATTTCTAGTGAATTATAGTGAAATTAAACCATTTCTCATTTTGCTGGCGACACCCAGGAATCCCCTAGAGGGCACCAGGTGCACCAAGTGTCCCCAGACCCCACTTTGAGAGCCATTGGTCTAGCACCAAAGCAACCCCCCTTGATTTAAAGGTCATATTATTCAGTTTTCAATTATACTATGGCTAAGGATAAGAATGTTTTTCTTGAATGTTTTCAGCGTTTCCCATTCATAGGTGCAAAAATGGTGACAAAGAACCCTAAGGTACCAGCTAATGGCAGTCTGACTCCTTACCTGTCGTGCTCTTTATCCACCAAGTGATAGCGGGCGCGGAAAGCCACCAGGTGGGCATAGTAGGCTGGTGCTGGGATGGAGACTGACCGAGTGCAGCGCACATAGGTGTGGCACAGCTGGTAGGTGAGGACCTGCAGCTCATCTGAAGTGAAGTGGTTGTCATCCCAGAGCACATGGTAGTGAGACGGCCTGCTCGTGCCCTGCAAGGAGTGGTTATGGTGTTGCTTCCATGTTAACAAGGCAACAGTAAACATGTCATCCCCTGTGCAGCCCCCCTCTAGGCCAATGAGTAACAAATATGCTACCTTGGAGTTGTGTGTTTCTGGAACAGGAATAACTGAAGAGGAATAATCATTCAGTGCGGTACTGTTTGAAATATACTTCAATCACTAATCATTTTGACCTGTAATTGTAGTGCCCCCTTTGGGCTAAGTGGTCTAATTGTGAAAATGCTGGAACACAGTAATAACATGCATAATTTCCCCAAATTTCATCAAAATCAAGTGTTTCTTACCTGTATGCCAGCGTGACTGCATAGGTAGAAGTCAAACTCTGACGGGTGAGTGATTTTGGTGTCCACCGTGGTGCCTGCAGGAATGTTGCCACTCTTGCCAACCTGCAGAAATCCCAACAAAACATTAGAAATAATGCTTTGGTGCAAATAGAATTAGACCATTTTGTAAATCTGAATCCAGCGATGTGTGTTAGGATTGCTTCATTAGATGGCTTCAACAACAAATGTCATTTTAGTACGAAACAAAGACATCACACAAACAGACTTTTGAAATTTTGTTTTTGAAAAGTCTAAAACTACTTTAAAAAATGTAAAATCAAACTTGGATTAATGAGTAAGACAGGAAACTTAATAGTACTGACCCGCTCATTCCTGTCCATGCAGAACAGTCTTGTGTGGTGTCTTTTCTGTACGACCACGAAGGTGATCCCCGGCTGGTAATCCTTCTCTAGCTTGATGCAAGCCTCGCGGATCGCCAGCAGCTCATGCTGAAGAACCTGCATGGAAGTCAAAAGGATGGAAGTCAAGAAAGTATGAAAGGCCCACAGTGAAAAACATACAGATCACCAAAAGTACCGTCAGCAAGTCATACCAATAGCACCAATATCTGCACACACAAAATTAATGCTGATAGAAATTCACACACCATAAGCAGGCCTTATTAATGGTTCTTGGCAACTATAACCCTTTTCACACATACGACCTGGGAATATTACAGTATGCTGATCTGGTTGCAGCCTGTGTAGGAGGCAATTCACACCAATCCACATACATAGAATTATCGTGTCTCACCTGGTTGAACTGGCCCTCAGAGATGCCGTCGCGGTAGTAGATGATGCGGGTGGGCTTGAAGCGGGTGGATTTATAGAACTGGATGAGCAGCTCCCTCACCATGGTGGCCAGGTCCTGGATGATGTCCTGGCGGTGCTGCTGGACCCGCACTGTGGCACAATAGCGGCTGGGGTGCGCGTCCATACTGCCCACCACCTGAAGAGGAAAGCAAATATTATTTAGTTGTCATTTAGAAGGAATGACTGAGAACTTATTACACCATGATAGAAATTAAAAGCTTGGACACAAAAAAATAACAGCTCTTTAAATCCATTAATATATATAAACAAATGTCAAAGGGGTTGTATTAGGGGTGGGCGATATGACTTCAAAACAATATCACGATTATTTCAAACTTTTACCTTGATTACAATTAATGAACGATTATTTATTTTATACAGGCTGTTTTATTTTGAAATTTGTTTTATTTTGAAAATTGACCGGATGCTCTATGCCGTTCCTTTGTCTGACTTCCTGCCCGGCTTGACACATTCGCTCGTGGCTCATGGAAAAAAATAGACCAGACGCCGAAGCTATCGCTGCAGAGTGCGAGCCGGCCGGTCTAAAAAGTAAAAACCGGTCTGAACCTGGCGTTAGTTGGGCGGGGCATTTTTTTAAGGGGACAATTCACGACGCATTGGGGGAAGTATTAACCGACATGAGCAAGATTAAGTCGGTGAGAGGTTCTAAACGTTGGTTTCTATACATTTTCGGTTAATTGCCCAGCCCTAGGTTGTATGCATGTTTACATTACACCCTCTGACAGGCAGTGAACTGTCTGTGAATCTCACTGACAGCTTTGCACTAAGTTTTGCCAAAGGGGTTAGTAGGGCAATGTGTTCTCACAACCACAGGTGGTGGTAGTATCTTAAGAAAAGTTATGCACCCTTGATTCGCACTACACCCAGACATGCCCAGTCACGTAACCCATCACTCTGAAATCTGCCTCCGGTTTCACTCGATTTGTGGAAATTACGCTCGCTGCCCTATTTTTCGTAACCTACAAACTTGATATGAGAAAGGGCTGTAGGAGGAATAGCTATGATTACTCATTGTTTTGAATGCTTGAAACAGGTATTTAGCTCAAAGTTTGATCTCGCTGATTTGGTTGATCACTGAATTAACTTTTGTCCATTTCCTATTATTCCTATTCCTATTATTGTTACTATAGGCTGTCATGCAATGACATGTTGAGGTTCTTTCACTGAGACCATTTTGCAGTAATAGAATTGACAGCAACATGCCAAAGACTAAGAGCAGGCTATTAGTAAGGCTGATGTATCCTGTCCTCCTTTGTTGCAGTGATAGCAACTGAAAGCTCCGTTGTACAATGTAAACAGCGTTCACCTTGTTAATAGAAGATATATAGGTGTCCTAAAATAGACCAGTCCTTTGAATTAATTGGTTCAATCAATTAAACAATACAATGAATCCATGAAAATTACTGAACTTGCCCCTTCATAGAAGTTAGTAGTGGAGGCTAGAAGTTCATACTCTGCTATACTGTGTGGCGTTACTTACAGCAGCAATGGAGGGCTTTTTCCCATCTCCTGCAGGCGGGTGAGTCACATCTGCACCAAGGAAGATGACTGGCTGCTGGAACACCAGAGGCCTGGAAGAGGATGCAGAGCAGATGAGTGACACCACCATCAGAAGCTCAGATACAAGGTACTTACTTATTTCTGTGTACATTTAATTTACAGGTTACGGTTGCAGGTTAGGTTTAATTGGCATGTCATTCATAAATGAGATTATTCCCATTTTAAAAAATTATAGTTATATTAATAAAGACAGTTACATCAAACATACAGGCTTTGATGCCAACAATTTCATTCGAGGATAAGGGTTTTGTAGGAGCCACACTAACCTGCCCTGTGGGAGGAGGATGTTATTGACGCCACCCAGCTTGACGTTGATCTTCAGACAGAGGTTCGAGAGGGTCTGAGGCGTGGTCTTCTGAACGTTCTTCACCTGCACACACTGTGTGGCCATGCCCAGCACCGTGTCCCCAACACGCTTCACCTCAGCTACAACACACAGGGACAAAAGGGAAACATCAGCTCACAAAACCTAAGTGTGAATGTATACTAGAAAGTAATGTGTGTGAGGACAAATGAAGATTAACATCCTTTGTGATCATGGTTGATACAGGTCAAAACACAGAAATCATTTATCCCTGCAGAAAATACTTGTATTCCTATTGTTTGATCAGGTTGCTTCAATTTCCAACTATTTCAGGAGATAATACTGCATAAAATGCAAGGGTGCCAATAATCTTGGCCAGAACTGTAAGTACGCCACATTCTCCAGTAAATGATTCCTCACCGTAGACAGGCGTCTTCCCTGGCAGGATGACCACCACCAGCTGGAGGCCCTGGTAGGTGTACTTGAGGTGCTTGAACATGGGCTCCACACTGTCTGCTCCCTGGGCGTACTTACAGAAGCAAGGCTGACCCTGGATGGGCATCCCCGCATCCCGTGAGATCTTCCTCAGCTGGTCTGTGAAGGCTCTGACAGACAGACAGGTGCAAAATTAGAAATGGTACACTTAAATGACTAAAATTACACAGTGCTGCCTGTCAGTTTGGGTTGCAACAGAATTCTGAATGAATAAAATTGCAACTAATGGGAAAACTTTACATGCAAAATCAAGAAGGAGTCAAGCACTCAATAGAACACTTGGCAGAAACTTAAGTCTTTCATTACACCACCAAGACGGGAAGAGCAGGTTATTTAAATCCCTTCTTTCCTGTGATGTATTCCAAAACCTTAAGAGTATAAACGGTTTTCTGCCTCACTAGTTGAGCATGTTCTTTTAAAATACACAAGTTGCAGAAATGTTCTCAATTTTACACCCAAATCATCCCCCAATCATGGGCTGATTGCGAACTACCCATTATCACAGCATGCTGGAACACATCCGTCCTCTAGGGATCTTCATGTGTCAGACTTACTTAAGCAGGAGTTCAGTGCACTGTCTCTGTGGGGCAAAGCAGGCGATGGCCCACACTTTGATCTCGATGCCGGTGTGGAATTGCTTGTTTCTCATGTCCCATACCCCCTGGATCGGTGTGGCTATTGCTTTGTTCTGCAAATTGTGAAAACAACGGGTAGTGTAAGTTCCCAAGATGAAGCATAATTTCCTTTCAATGAGTCACCTTGATAGAACCTTAGAAAATCAAATGGAATATGTTGTAGCTATGTGAATGAAAAGCATATTAGACTTCAGGTCACCATCGAGACATCCAAGCTCTGGTGATCAACATACCCTGCCTCCATAGAGAATGGACGGTGCCTGTAGCACACGGCCGTTCACTTCCGTCATCTCATCCCTCACCATCACTCCAAACTCCCGAACGTAAGGGTCAGTGTTAAAGTTGGCACTTCGCATCTAGAAATCAACAAAAGTTGAAGCAGTAAGAAACTAAAATCACATTACGGACTGCAGTAGGAATATCTAGAATTTATAAAAGAAAACAAAAGTCTCTGCTCAGCTCATCCAAAGTGTATAAGGTCAACCTGCCACCTCATCAGGATGCCAACAAGTTTCATCAAGTTGGAGACTTTTTATGACCTTTATAATGTCTGTTAAAATTAAATATAAGACCAATTTGGCAACTGACTAAACATGAAATTGGAAACGACTGTAGATCTAGGTCTGTGTGACTGGGCTGATTTCTCACTGGAAACACAGTACACCAAGAAACCACGACATTTTTAAAGATCTCTTAAACTGAAAATAAGACTTAAAATACTTGATTTAACTGTATTCAAGATATTTTAAAGGCCCTGAGGTTAGATAATATTTTTTTTCATGTTGCTAACTGCTGGTTCAGCATTAAATGGCTCTTATGAGTTTGAACGTGGGGTAACAATCCTTGGCCTTCATTTCAGAGGTGCTCACCAATTTACTGATTTCATCCTGACGGTCGGGCGCCGATCGGGCTGTGGCACGGATCATAGTGGAGGTCTGATTGTCTGTCAGCTTCTTGATGCAGCGCTGGCCTGCCACTATATTGCATACCTGGACAGACACAAAACAAAAGCACATAAGGACCTCCGATATATTTTGATGAAAATCACAAGCGAATCAAGTCTAGAAGAAAAGTAAATAAGTGGGAGAGGGACGTGGCAGTGTACCTCTAGAGGAAGGTAGGTGTGCTTCTGCTCCTGTCCGACCTGGAGACAGGGGAGGTGGGGGTACCGCAGGATCAGTTTGTACTTGTCTTTGAAGTACTGTGCTACTGTGCATTCAATAGTTTGGCCATTCTCCTGCTGTAGGGGGAACCTGAAGGGAGCACACATCAGGACAAAAGAATAAAGGTTGTACAGCAGTCATCTTCTGAGCTGACCCATGAGTCATGTGTATCAGGCAAGATCACCAAAAGCTTTAGACTCAACCGCAAATTAAACATTTAACATGCATGTTAGGTGCTTTGAATAAGTTTTGGTCCAATATTTCAACATCCCAAACATGGAAATAATGAGCTTAAATCTGTTAGTATATACACACTTTACTTTAACATGAACCAAAATTTTTTGATTGAGCGCTCTTACGTCTGGTGGCTGGCTGGTCTTCTGGTCACGTTGCACACTCTGTACTTCCTCTTCATCTGACCACAGTGGGTGATCTCCACCTTCAGACCTGGTTGGAGACGACCACAACACAGGATGACAAAGTTGTCAAAGACTTTCAAGAGGGTTGGTAAAGACAGGCCAATTTTAACGGGTGTGCGACAAAAGATTCTGCTCTTAACTCATAACTTGACCCTGTACAAATACACTTAACAGATAAAATCATAAAAACAAACCGAAAAACACAATCAAATTACTAAATTGTACAGTTGAGTAGGTACAAAAAAAAATAAAAAGCAAAAAAGTCTAATTGACAAGCAATGTCTCCACTAGTAGCAACGAAAAAAGTATAATTACCTTTGATTTCCTTAGTAAACTTCACTCTCTGAGAGTCTGTTAAGGGCTTCTGTTGTTCTTCAATGCTTTTGAAATCCAAGACCTCGCACATGAACTCAATTACAGGCTGGGCTTTGTAGAACGCAGTGGCCGAAACTGCAAAACAAGCACACAGCAATAAGATTCACAGAAACTGCCTTCCCTCATACAAGCGGAAGACAACCAATGTGAAACCTACCATCAATGTTGAGCATCATTTTCCAGAGAGAAGGCCTGACAGACTGATGGAAGCCAAACCACACCTCTCTGCCCCCACCGAGGGGGTTGGAACATCCTTCTGAGGGAGTGAAGAAAGAGCGGCCCACAGGGGTGTACCTGTTATATAAAAGGATGGCAGATACAACTTGATTGACATTTTCTAGCAAAAGAACCTGGCCATTGGACAGGTTAAAAGAAAGACAGTTAAGAAAAGCCGGCGAGACACAGAATGAGATGGTCAGCAGCCTTTGATGTGTGCATCTGTTATCCCTTGAACACATCAGATCTACAAGTACTGCAAGCACCAACATCCATTCCTAACTAGATTCATTTTCACACAAATAGGACATGAATCTTAACCTATCAAAAACCCATCAACCATATAATAACCAATGTTCAACAATAAAAGGCTGACCTCATAGAGGGCAAATGTCTCATGACGACATCCAGGGCTTGGATGGTCTCAAAAGGGATGTTGGGTAGCCGTCCCGATAGTGCCTCATGCAGAGCTTGCAGACTAACGCAGGACATCCACTTGATGGCCACTTTGAAGCTGCGGTCCTTGCCTTCACCAGGAATGGTCACCTCAAGCTCCACCTGTGCAGCGGATGAGATAGGAGAGAACAGGATGGGTGAAATGCTGATACGGTCTTGAAGACCAACTGATTTAAAAGTGCATGTGCACAAGCATAGTAAAAGTATAGAAATAGCAATTTCTCCTCAAGTGGAGACTGTTGTTGCTTGGTTGTACTAAAAATACATACTTTGTCTCTGCCTATGGGCAAAGGCATGGCTGTGTAGAGATTCTTCCTCCCGTCATACACTGGCTTTCGATCTCCGAAGATCTGCGTTTTAAAGTGCTGGACCATGTGCTCCACAATTTCACTGAGAAGTAAAATCAAACTTACAAATCATTCACACTGCCTGGGACATCATTACCAACTCAAAGCCACTCATCTCCCATTTACCAAGTGTAAACCAGACTGCCTGAGTGAAATCTACACTCATGCATACCGATTGACTCTCCTGGGGCATTTCTCGGGCTTGATGTCGATGTCGTAATGGTACACCTCAAGTTTGGGGATTTCCATCTCGAAGAAGTTGGCCTGCAGCTTGATTGTCCTACCCATGGTGCCAAAGTCTGGCCGCGACGGGGGCTTGAACACATACTCTGGCACGGGGGGAGATGGGGGATCTACATCGGTGGGGTCAGTGGAAGGAAAGCAAAAAATGATGTTACGGATCACATTATAGCCTATAGGAGCCTTTGACATTTCCCAACATCTCAGGTAAGTCATTACAAATCCATTAAGACTTAATGAATGAAGAACAACTTCTCTTACACTTAAAGATTTCTTATTTTTTGTTGTGTTCAGTTGTGCTTTGTACTCTTCTAGTGAGCAGAAGATGTGTTAACTTTTCATTATTGGTTGACTACGTTGTACCAAGTAGCCTATCTGCAACTTCAATAAGGTGACAGTGGGATTCTCAGAGCACACTCCCTTTGGCACCTTATCTTTGTCCCACAGCTCTGATCATTCAAACAGAATAACACCCATAAAACCTAATAATATCCGGTAGTGATTACTGAATGTCCTTTGGTGTAGAAAAGCACACAACCATTCAAAAGCTCAAAATGGGATGTATTAAGCGTAAATTGACTATCTATTATGATGCAGTCTTTTATGTAGCATCTCACTTATGTTGACAAATGACCCATGTCCTTTTTCCTGGACAATTTCATTACTCAACCAGGAAGACAAATTGTATTTTGATAAATGCATACTGTGATGCATGAAGGAGATAAGAAAAACATTGTGTTGTCAGTTACACTGGGACCAAGCTAACTCAGCATTAGGCTCAAATATGTAAAAAAACTTACCAGAGCCTATTGACTCAGAGGAATGGGGTCCCTCAAGCATCTCGGTAGCTAAAGACGACAAAAAACACACACTTGAGATAAAAATTGATGTAGCACATAATCTAGGTTTGACTGCCTTACAGAATGCATTGTGTATTTACAGCTTTTTTAAGCAGCAAATGACCAGGAAGAAGTAAAACAAAAATGTTGCTTAACTCTTCTTATACATTTCCAGAGCAAAAATGTTCTAGCTTAATTTCAATAAGTCTCGTTCTCTTATCAGCTCCCAAACACCACGTTCACAAGCAAGGGCGACTTTTCAAAACTCTTATCAATATACACACACAAGTTGTCAAGCAACCGGGCCATCTGACCCTCCTAAAACCACCCTTTCTCCTGAAATTAGCCTATGCTACACATCATTCAGAGCATTAGAGAAGAAAGCGCATCGACTTGGCAAATGCACCTGCATCCAGTTGCAACATACAAAGAACTAACTCTGTTAGCTACTCTGAATAACCAAAGCTACGGAACATTAGGATACCAATATGTGATCAATATCTAAGACTGACAACGAAGAGAAAAATAACTTAGAAATTAAAAATAGGGTATACATTTCGAAATCTTAAATTTGTTTAGTAGCCAAGTTAAGCTTGCTTAATGACTGAAATCTGCCAAAGTTGGATTAATTTACACACTTCAATTATAGAGGACTTTCTTCAAAACTAGCAAAACGTTACTT
Organism: Gephyroberyx darwinii; assembly: GCA_900660455.1. Classification (NCBI taxonomy): domain Eukaryota; kingdom Metazoa; phylum Chordata; class Actinopteri; order Trachichthyiformes; family Trachichthyidae; genus Gephyroberyx; species Gephyroberyx darwinii. The sequence goes on along the minus strand of CABFOQ010021581.1, from coordinate 6,643 downwards.
CATAACTGTTTTTCTTTCAACACTCATGTGTCCATGTATCCTTAATTTGACATAGTTATATGCCACACTGCCCATATTAAATATGATACAGCGATTAGATAATCACCTTATATGGTGGGAAAATAGATATAAAATAGCTAAATAAAAGTTAGCTAAAAGAAGCTAACGCTAGCAAAGATAGGTGATGAGATTAGATGGTATGGTCGCTCAACATTGCTATGGGTCTCAATGTTCAATTGTGAGTCGCTTCTTAGACGCAAAACATTGATATGGATGGGTGAAATCCTTCGGTTTACGGGAATTTTAATGTTAATCGATCCATGTTAAGCAACTAGCTTGGAAAGCTAGCTAACAATAACAAGGTCGGGGAATGTTGTAAAGCTAGCTAGCAAGAGCTTGTTGTTATTGGATGCTAGCTAAGCTCGCTTCTGGTGATAATGTTTCCAGTTTGGTTGGGACGAAATGTTCTTGTGCAAAGAATCAGAGTTTTACAACAGCCAGCGTCACAAAATGAGAAAAAAGTCTTTCTTTCAGCAATAGTTCACTGTATGCACAAATGAAGTACTGAAACATCGGCAACATCGTTGAATTTTAGCTAGCTGCTTTACCTAGCCGACGCTAGCTGCACAACTTACCTCCAGCAGCGGAATACATTTTGTCGATTTAAGCGTGTGCCGTGGACGTACGGATACTCCACTTTACTCTTGCCGAATGCCCCCAAAACACATACGTGGTCGAAAAATGATTTCTGTACAAAACAATGAGGGAGCCCAGTTCGGAAACAACGGTTTTTAGTTAGTCAAGTAGTAAATATTTGCACCACGAGAGCTTTCTCATCCTCGACACGGCCCCATCCCCCCAACGCACAAAACGGGAGCCGAGAGAAAAGCTAGTACAGAAACTATCCAGGCAGAGCCAGAGGCTTCACTTCTGCCAACTTCCGTTTTAGCTCAAATCCCGTTGGACCGACTAGACCGCTTCGTTTTGGCTTTGAGGTCAATGAGAGTGTCTCGTATTCGGTCCAATACATTTTTTTCTGCAAAGGGAGTTTTTGATTTAGCCCACCAACAGTGTTGTTTGCAAGCTAAAGTTTGCGAGATATATGAGACCTAGAAATGTCTTTAAATTAATGAAAAACGGCAATTTTGTTTAACAGGGGGCCCTGTTTCGCATACACCTAGTACGTTGATATCTGATTAATCATTTTGCAGGTAATGCCTAAATTAGCTGGCTATCCTTCTAGCTGACTATTAATCAAAAGTCTCATTTTAGACAGTAGCAGGCTTGTGCGAAACGATTTCCGGTCTAGCGGACAAGTGGTACCATAGGTTTGAATAGGAGGGGAACTATCTTCGCAGTACAGTTATGCTCTTTGGTCACGTCACACGCACGCTGCGCGCTCTCCGCTCTGACCTTAACTAGAAAAACAGAGGGATAAAAAGCTCGTATCAAGCAATAAAAATAACCCCCTTGTACCACACAGTCAGCAATAGTAGCATAATTTAAGAAAACGAGGATCCCAAACCAATATATCCATATTTCCAACAACTTAACAAACAAGAAAACACAGGAAGAAGATCATTATCGCGTGGACAAAAAGGGGCAGTATTTCCGGAGTACAGTATAAACTTGATACACTGATTTTTGTATTATCATTATAATTGTTATGTAGTCCAACTGATTATCACCGATGATATAGTCTCATTATTAAAGGTGGAAGGAGTTGTAGAATATTTTATTCAAGTAGAAGTAATCCTACTTCAGTTCTATTTTACTCATTTAAGATCAATAAGATCTCGCAGGCTGCATCATGTCCCCAAATGTGCTCTCAAAAAAGAAACGGATTGTTCGTTTTGACATGGTCTCTGAATGTTATCAGTTTATGGTTTAGGGATGGTTCCCTTTTTACCTCATAATAACAGAGTAATATAATATAATATAATTTATGACAGGTATAAAGTCCATCAGTTATGTTTGTTTAGCCATCTCTCTCTGTACTTATCACTCTTATGTATAAAAATAAAACCTGCTCAATTAAACGTAAGGCTGAATGCTAGAAATAACAGATATAAAAATGTACCCCAAAAGTAGGGTTACTCAATTACTTGGGTATAGTAACACTAACTTTAATTAGTTACTTGCCTTTATTTCTCGAGTAACTAATGTCTTGTCATTGCCAAACTGTAAAACAGCAGTTCTCATATAGCCTACTCTTATTCTTCGTGTAATGAAGTCAATCCATTATTGGTAGGCCTAATAATTATGATTACCTATCGCCACACCTGTTGGACAAATACTGGAGAATTTGGATCCTTGATTGTAGTTTGGGATCTCATTAAGTTGTACTTTTGTATTATAACCTATTATAGCCTTCGGTAATCCTACGGTGAGAACCAAAAATTTTTCATCCATCCGTTGTGTTTTTTTTTTTTCTTTTCATAATTTTCTGGGGCACAGGAATTGAGGTGGGGTACGGTGGGTTTGTAACTACTTAATTCCCCCGCTGGGTGGCGCTGTTCTACCGCTGAATGTGCCGATGGACGGACTGAGCGTTGACCCTGCATGCTTGCCAGTAGGTTTTAAGATAAAATGAGATGAAGCTGTAATGATCCCCTTGGGGAAGTTGTATAATTGCGACATTATTTTTCAGTGATAGACCTACTGACCAATATAATGGATTGTAATGGAGGGATAATGGAGGGATAACTAATGTATATATTAGATATTAAATATTGGTAATTAGGATAGATAGTAGACATTGGATATTGGATATTAGATCGATGGTGATATTTTCATTTATTTAATTTTAACAAGATAGCCTGGCTATAGGCCATATTGACTTTCCCTTCAGGTGTGTCCCTGATAAAAACAGAAAATATGGGCCCAGTAAGGAAGTCACCTTGTTTTTTGTATTAAGACCTGTCTCTGAAACATAGCGTGCGATTTAAATTTTTTTTCCATATTTTTAAATATTTATACATAGTGTTTAAAATAAAATTAAATAGCCTAGTGCTTTTTGTGATATTCGTCTTACTTTTTATTGAAAAATAATAATTTAATGATAATCCAGTCCCGATACTGATTCAGTCCTGCAGCAGGAGGCCTTTTCTTGGTGTGTTTTAGTCCCTATGGATTGTAATTTAACCTTGAGAAAACGTCGATGGGCGACATGACCAACAGTTTAATTGCTCCCATTGATTGATAGTGAAAACACAACAATGCAGCCATATAGGCTGAGTGGTTTTCCCCCTATAGGCAAACTGGCCGAGTGAACTGGGTGTAGCTGTGTCTGTGCGCCTTGGCCAATGGAACCAGATCCTCCCTGCAGTGCGTAAGAGCGCAATTTAGGATTTAACCAAGTCTTTGCTGCGGGGCTGGCTGCAGTCTTCACCAGAGCCCGACGGCGCGAGAGCCCCTCAACAATGCCAGTGTAGTTTTCACACGACTTTGGAGTCAGACTGCCCTTTTTTATACAAAAAACATCAAAACACGCTTTTCCCCTTCGAAGTATGACTGGAGTATTCGACCGAAGGATCCCGAGTGTCAAACCTGCAGACTTCCAGAGCTCCTTTCAACTCTCCACCATGCATCATCCCTCTCAGGAATCTCCTACTTTACCCGAGTCCACTGCCACGGATTCTGGCTATTACAGCCCCGCTGGTGGAGTCACCCACGGCTACTGTTCGCCCAGTTCAACCTCGTACGGGAAGCCGCTCAATGCCTATCAGTACCAGTACCACGGTGTAAATGGATCCGCTGGAAATTACTCGACAAAATCGTACCCTGATTACAGCTCTTACACGACCTCTGCCTACCACCAGTACGCTGGGGCTTACAGCAGAGTACAAGCCCAACCGAGTCCACAAGGTATGGGCCTGTTTTTTTCATTATAATATGACTAGATCATTATTAACCGATCACGTAGCCGTTATTGATAATAGCTAATATTATGTTATTCGATTATTATTAACTCTAGTGGATTTGACTCAGTGTTCCTCTAACGAATAATACCGAAATTTGCTCGCAATCTGTGCGGCAAATTAAAACGAATAAATTCTGCAATGGTTCTTTATCTCAATTTTAATCCCAGTGAAACACCATCTGAGTTTATGGGGCTTTGAAATATTACGAGATTAAAAGCTACATTTTCAATATTGCCTTCATTTCATTGTTTTTGCCGGTTTGGTTTTGGTGAAATGGAGATTATTTTGAGCGATAGGATACGATCCAAAATGTTAAAAGAAATGCTGCAATTTGTGATGGACAACCAGGCTTATTTGTATTTGTTTATCTATGTATTTTTTAACAGAAAAAGAGGTAACAGAGCCTGAGGTGAGGATGGTGAACGGCAAGCCCAAGAAAGTCAGAAAGCCCCGGACAATCTACTCCAGTTTCCAGCTGGCCGCCCTGCAGAGGCGGTTTCAGAACACGCAGTACCTGGCGCTGCCGGAGAGAGCTGAGCTGGCGGCCTCCCTGGGGCTGACGCAGACACAGGTGGGATTATAGATACACACTTTATTGGTCTGTTTTCACATTGAAGAGTACAATAGTACTCGTGTTTTTTATGTGAAGGAGTCTCCCGGGCTCTTGAACAAAATAATAGCGCATCTGTGGAGCTTTGTCCAATTGCCGTGCGCCTTGACGCATTCTGCGTCTTCTAGGTCATGCCACTTGTGTGTGAGGTTATGTGTGAGATTTTAATAGTCCTGTTTATCATCATTTTCCAGGTCAAAATTTGGTTCCAGAACAAAAGATCGAAACTGAAGAAGATTATGAAAAATGGCGAGCTTCCACCGGAGCACAGCCCCAGCTCCAGCGACCCCATGGCGTGCAACTCTCCACAGTCCCCGGCCGTTTGGGACACACAGGGCCCGTCCAGGCCCCACAGCCTACAGCCTCAAAACATCAACACGACGGCGTCTAACTTTTTGGAAAACCCCGGGTCATGGTACACGTCCACGGCCGGTGGCTCCATGAATTCCCACCTTCAGACCCCTAACTCGATACAGCACTCTTTGGTTCTTGGAGCGGGGACGTTATATTGAAAACCTGTTGTCCATTTCAAATATTTTTTTCCTTCTATGGGACTCGTGTTAAATTTCAGAGGAATATGCAATGTATTTGATAACAGTCATAGAAGAAACGTGTAAAATGTGTAAATGTGTGCATGTAATTTATTGCATTTTGGAAGACTATTAAACGTTTAAATGGACAATGGACTTTGAAAACTATCTCAGTTCCGACCTCACTGCAGTTTCTTGTTATTTTAACCCTCAATTATTTGCACTGAAAATCACAACAAGAACTCAATGAGGAAAAGAAAGTTTGTAAGCCTTTGGCTACATTTTCCCAGAGGGTTGTAAATCACAGCTGCTCAATATTAAGATGAATTATACCTCAGTGCCATACATCGTAATGGTGATAGAGATGACTAAAAACCCCACGGTCTATATTTATCTCGTGATTTTTGGACAAAAGACTGCGTGTGATTTAAACATGGTGGTAAATGTCTGCGGATATCTCAGACACACTCGTTTTGAAGGACTGAACAACTGACTTTCATTACACAAGGGGGATGAAAAATGATTATGTTAAAAATGTCCCATTTGTTTTGCCTTCAGGATGATGCAGGCGTAGCCCAGTGGTAGAAGACAATAGCCAGGCCGTGCTAATTTGTTAACACTTTTTTTTTTATTAAACAGACCCATCAAAACGCAGATAATTCCTTTTGGCGAATAAATTGTTGTGAAGGTTCAGTGCAGTAGGCCTTACCAGACAACAGCAGGTCAGCCATATTGTCCCCATACCATAATTACACATCGGCCAAATTGTTAAACATGGTTTGGTGTGTCTATACGGTCTATATCATTATTGTGATTTCCTAACGAATCACTATAGTAGTCTGGTATTTCTGGTATCGCTATATTACTATAATATTAATATAATATATAGTTTAGGATTTTTTCTGTGATATTTGTATAGTATCATTCTAAATGTTATTATAGTAAATAAAAAAAACTATAGTGAGTTCGTTTTCCTAAAAATAGTGAGGTTATAGTATTATTATTATTATTATTATTATTATTATTTGACCACCACATGATTTCATGATTTTCCATTCTAATTTTAATTTAGTTGAGAACATTACTCTGTGTCTGAGTTAATTCCAGCCTCCCCTGTATAGAAAATGCTTGGGTCTTGCAGCAGACAGTCTGCAGTCGTGCTCGCTTTGTGTCCCCTACAATTAGCTGCTTTGAATGGCAGAGAGGAGGCGAGGGGGGCGGCACGGAGATCTGAGACAATCCGCATTCCTGTGGGGGTAGACCGGCTCCAGAGCTCTGCCACTCCCGGCCGCAGCCCACCTTCCGGGTAAAATAAAAATCCTCCAGTTTCACCATGTTATTATCAGCCAGTCCTACCAGGGCTGCCACTGCAAAACCACTAAACAAACCGTGCCACTGTGAGAAACATGACGGCTTTGAAAATGGCTCTAAATGAATTTGCCTGGCTATACGCACAAAGAACATAAAGCGAGTTTTTACAAACGAATATGTTACACTAAGTCCTCCCTCCCCCATTCTCTCTCTCTCTCTCTCTCTCTCTCTCTCTCTCTCTCTCTCTCTCGCTGATTACTGGAGATGAC
>CABFOQ010021580.1:7822-30103 GCA_900660455.1 Gephyroberyx darwinii | reverse complement strand
CTGCAGATGGCTGGAGTGAGGAGAGGAGAGGAGAGGAGAGGAGAGGAGAGGAATGTTGATTGAATTGATTCACTTAAACTCTAATACATCTTTCCTGTCTTTGGCCAAAGATTATGATAACATGAACAGAAGTATTCCCGCATCTATGTGTTATTCTTATTTTATCCACTGTGCTGTATGAGATCATGTATAACAGAGGATTTGGGATGGAGGTACTTACGGACAATGCACTGGTTCCCTCCGGGCAGGGTCTTCCAGCCGGGACAGCAGTAGGAGTGGAAGCGAGAGCCACACACATTTGGCCTGACAGAGTCAGAAAGACAGAACAAACAAACTCAGTACTCACCCAGACCTCCCAAAAATCATTTAGTAAAAACCTTAAACAAATACACAGTTATGAGTTATTTTCCGAGCACTCCAAGACCTGCTTTCAGTGTAAACAGAGCTAACTTTGATACAAAGACTCCTCGGGTGATGGATGGAGACAGGGGGGGGGGTTGGGGGGTTAAAGTGGCTGCATTTAAACTTTGCAGGACAGGATGTATAAAGTCCTCTCTGCTCCTAAATCCCTGTCCTGTTCTCTGGCAAAAATATCCAGTGTTATTCCCTGTCGCTGGCCACCCAATAATCAAGACTGATTCTTACTGGTGGAGAGCCTACAGCGACCTTTGACCCTTTCTGACAGATGTAAGAGTCATCACAGCTTATAGAGCACTTCATTGGCCTGACAGGTTAGCCACAAGCTTTCCTCTGAGGAAATGGCTAAACCACATCTAGAGATGACTGGCTCTGCTCAACACACACACACACACACGCTTACAAGCTAGTGGGAAGAGTACTTCAGTCTTCAACTCCATTTTCCATGAATAATACTGCACTTGGCTATAACGCACTTAATTTAAAAGCAGTTGGGGGTAAAATTCACTGCATACATCAATCCAAGAATCCCAAATCCATGTACTATGAGGAAATGTGTCTGAGTGAATGTGTGTATACTCAAGTGAAATACCCCAAGCGTAAGCTCTCCAACGGGTTCGAAGGGACTCTCTTCTGTTCCAACTATGTGGTTGAATTAATGACATCCTTAGTGACCTTTCAAATCGTATAATGACGGGTATATCTATGGCCGTCTTGTTGGCGGTTAGCTGTTTGCATTTATGATGGCATGACTAAGGACTGAGGGACCACAACTTGGTCACATGGGATAAAGCTTGATCCAGATGGTCTTGGTAAAGTCATTTACCATCAGAATCAGATCTCTTTGGTCTAGATAATTCCTGCCCCCAAGATTGGTTATTTTCTAGTTTCTACAATTTCCCTAAAATTGCTAGTTATCTTTATTGACCTGTTTCTTGTTTGTAAACCGTAGGAGGTATGTGTGTAACCCTGGGCCATCCTCATGCTCAGTGTCGTTGCCTATGAGAAGTTGAAATGCATTCTACTCTGTTGATTTGTCATCATTTTTACAATGGCAGTATAATGTAAGTGGATTCAATTGTGTTTCTGATGATTACTATCTTGGCGTTTTCGGTTTGCCTTCATCTTTGTAAAGACACTTTACATTTACGCACACTTTACACACAACATTACATTTAGCAACTCCTTGCGTTAGCATTGCTAGATGACAGCAACATTAGTAGCTTAAGATGCCAACATAACCTTACTGCCATTAGCAATCTCTTACTATCATTTTGTCTGACTTTGGTGTCTATATGTGGTCTTCTATGCTTAAAACAGAAATACAGATGTTTAGTTTTCCAACTCAAGCTAGCATGCTTGCGGACTTGGCTAAACTACTAGCCTTGTTGCTTTTTATGGTAACTTTGATGGTCACAATTGGAAACACAAAATTTGATCAGTATTGCGTCATCTGTTTTTAGCAGTGAGCTGATTGTCGTTATATAACCACATAATGGCACTTAAATGAGATGAAAGTAAGGGAAGGGGACACACACAGATTGTGGCCAATCTGCCAGGTCATTTAATGATTCACCCCTAGCTGATCACTTACTTACTTACTTGGTCTCTTTAGTACATATGGGGCATTTGTAGAGGGTTGGGGTGGGTGCAAGAGGGACTGGAACAGAATATTAGAGAAATTGGGGGTGTCATCTCCTAAAGCACAGCACTGACTAGTAGAAAACAGACCTTAGCGTGCGTGGTATATATCTTATATCCCACGCTTACGGCAACGTTGCAGAGAAACCAATCTATTCACATTACTCAGAGAGACCTAGGGACACAGCTACCTACACAACTAAAATTCAAGATGTCGTGTGGTTCTAAATTATTTTTGTAAAAGCAATTGTGTTAGTGATGGACTTCAACAAAAATGTGCAACTTTTAGTGTGATATACAGTCAAGAACAGGACATTAGAGGTGATTAGAGATAAAGTAAATACTATCTCAGATGAACTTCTCAAGTTCTTCCTGTGTGAAACATAAGATAACCCTCCCTCCCTCCTCTCCACCTCACGGTAACCGTGGTAACCCCTGGCCATCACCAGGGAGATGACAGCTGGGGTTTGAATAACTGATGGATGGAGAGAAGAGCACACCTCCAACCACATTACCAGATGGCACAGAGGGACAGAGAGCGACAGAGAGCGAGAAAGACAGGTGGGAAGACAGACAAGAGATAAGTAGGTAGGTAGAATGAGTGAAGGGAGGGAGGGAAGGGGGGAAGGGAGAAAAAAAAGAGGAAGAGTGGAAGTGAGGAGCACTGGGTTCTTTGGGAAATTCACAGTTACTGAAACGTGAGGGTTGATTTTAGAGAGAGAGTGTGAAGAGAGTGAGAGGAATGACGGTTAGGAAGAGGGAAGACAGGATGGTGGGAAAGGAACAGGGGATCAGTGGGAGGGAAAGCAAAACAAGTTTATGTTGAGGAGAGGAGGAAGGATGAGGAGGGGGAGGAGGAGAGGGAGGGCGAGCGGAAAACAGAGCAACAGATATGGAAACAGAGGAGGGAGCAGCATAAGCAAGGAGAGGCCAGACCCTTAGGGGGGGTTGCATTTCTGGGGCAAACATGGAGACCTGAAGGGCCTGGAGAAAGCGAGGAAAGAAAACAGCTTTGAAATGCAAGAGATCAACATTCCAATACTTAATGAGGGGTGAAACCAACTTCTTGTGAGATCTATCTCCCCACAAAGGGTTGAAGATTTTCCACTGTTAAGGACCTGGGGGATGTCAATATATGAAGGATTAGGGATCTGACCCTGAGGTGCTCTGGTTTGTTATTCTTTCTCCCTCTCCCTCTCTCTCTCTCTCTCTCTCTCTCTCTTTTCCCTCCAGGTCAAAGCCTGGTCTCCTATCAGACAGAGGAGGGGTTAGCGAGAGAGCTGAAGTGAAAGAGAACGAAAGACAGACACAAAAAAGAGAGTTTAAGCCCCAGGGGTTTTCCTCAATATTGAAATGTCCTACTGTTCTTGGGGCTCAATCTAAAGGAGATTAACTCTCCGGTGACCATGCTGGAGCCTTTGAAGTTGCCTCCCGGCCCGTGGACCGCTCATTAACTGCCATTAATAGTAATAAAAGGAAAATGGCTGCCACCTCATCCAGGGGAAAATATGAAGACTAGAAGACAAAAGGCCATTTTAGTCTGAACCCAACTACAGTAGGAGGCTGTTTCACAAAACAAAAGCATAGGACAATTTTGGTAGATGAAGGAAGCCAAATAACTATATTTGTGTAGTACTATATATACTAAATGGCTGCATGAATACGTATTTTACATACTGTACCACAATTCCCTGCCCAAATAGGAACATTTTAAGGTATCTAGGCCTAAATGTGTGTCTTTTAAGATCTTTAGGTCTTACAGCCGCCCCACCACACAGGAGTCCCTTTAGGAGGTCACACAACGTCCACTCTCTGATAGTAAGTGCAAACTCAGCAAGTTGTGAGACTGTGGCCCAAGGGTCCACTTCACATGCAGGATTCCAGAGGGTCAAAGGTTAAGGCCTCCATTAAACTAAAGCAAAGACACAGACCAGAAGTTCACAGTTGGTAGGGCTCGAGGTCAGGTGTGTGTGTGTGTGTGTGTGTGTGTGTGTGTGTGTCAGTGTACTGGTCATAATTCAGGTCATCAGCCTGGCATTTGACCCCTTCCTGAAGACTGTATTGCTGTCCCCCGGGCAACACCTGGGCCTGCTGCTCTCTAGGTGTTTTCTGACCTCAACCTTTTTGGGTACTTTTTTGAGCAGGAACCTTCTCAGCAGGAACCTTTTTAGTTCCCCAAAAGAGTAGCGTAGCTTGCATTGACCAATCAGCGTTGTTCAGTATTGCAAGTACTACCTCACTAGCACTATCCAAGAGGAACCTTTTCCTGGAACTAGTTACCAATAGTACTAGCGCCCTGGATAGTTCCTGTGGTCGAAAAAAGGACAAGCGAAAGACTTCTGGCAGTGAAAAAGTGAGTGGCCACACAGAACGAATGTTGTGGTGGTGTTTGTGGTAGTATGATGTGAAGCAGGACCCCTCTAACTGGCAGAGGCCTATGAAGAGAGACAGCGAGAGGTGGAAATGAAGTTCTATAGCACAATAAGTTGTATTGTGGTCCACTACCACAGTATTTCTCAAGCCCCAGAAGAAATGTTTGACCATTGTTTTTACTGTTTTCCATAAGAAGAAATGTCACCATCCAAGATCTTTATATTCTTCACTTCACTTTGTGGCACAGCTCGTGTTGTTTGTGATCAACTGTAATGCAGTTTTACAGAAACAACTGTAGATCAAATACAACTCTGCAAATAAATGAGCTAATACCATGCCTTTGTGTGTTCATGAGTGTGTGTGTGTGTGTGCACTGCAATGTCAAACAGAGGCAGTCGACTGATGGCTGAATCTTCTCATAGACTCTGACATTAAATAGGAACCACATTATTTACAGACCACATGCCAATCAGCTGTCCCAGATAATCCTGTCTTTATTGCTTAGTCTAATCCTGCATTTATACATTAAATGCAGACAAATAAAAAAAAGAAACCTAAAGCGCAACCTTCACCCATCCCTAATATGCATTCTGCTCAAACCTTTTTTTGCAAGCTTCCCCCTTTTTCTTCCCTCTGTCTTCAAAACACTCAGATAGTAAAGTGTAGTAAAGTAAAGCCTGTAGTAAAGCGACTTGCCCCGTGACATCCTAGACAAGAGAAGTCTTTTGTTTTCTTTCAAATCAGGCATACGCCAGGGCAGACTCTCTGGGGATTTCTAGTTGAGAACCCTGTCCAGGTCCATGGGGTGGTATTGACATTATCCTGGAAGGGACTTGAGTGGCTGAATGTAATTCTCTGCTTTGCGGCTGATTGTCTGCCAAGTTAACCAGCATCCAAGGCGTCTCCCCTGAGCAGAGCTGGGTAAAGCTGGGCCAAGCTGGGCTCGGTTAATAAGGTGGGTTGAAAGATTCTGGCTGGATCCCTCAACTCTAACATACAAAAGATCTTATTAATCTATAAATGTTGAACTATCTGAGTGAGTCAGGCAGGTGAGAGTGAGAGAGAGAAAACAAAAGCAAACTGTGTCTCTGTCTCCCTTTCCCTCTCTCATTCTACCAACCACCCGATCTAGCTAGCCAGCCAGCCAGCCAGCAGGCCAGCCTCAGGTCTCATCAGATACCGCCCTAGAGTGGACTGATGCCAGGCTGCAGCGTACTGTTGGAGCCAATAAATCAGAGTCAGTCAGCATCAGACCAGTGCTACCAGAGACAGACCAGGGGATATGGAGCCCCAGCCAGCAAATAAACACTGTTCCCCAGCCCAAGGCCAGCGTAATGACCATCATTAAACTAACCTCCCTCCATCTCCCACACAGAGAATCTGTGAAACCCATACTGTGTTACTGACAGTCCATTGTGACTGGTGAAACTCTCTGATGGAAGCGTTAAGATACAGGGTTTGGATGTACTGTATTGCACTGTGGATCAGGGTGACTGGGTGAGAGTAAAATTTGGGATCTTCTGTTCGTACGAAACAATCGGCCCACACCGAGCGGAGCCTTTAACAACCGCCAACACACGTCTGAGGGTTATGGCAGCGTTACTCATCACACACATGCGGTCTGATCACCACTTCCAGAGGTGGTCAGATGCTCATAAGCAGATGACTAACTTTGCCCAAGTTCAGAAGAATTGCAGTCATTTCCAGCCAACAACAATCAAACGGAAACTGAAAATAAATGTAACACATTTGGCTTATTTGCGTTGGCCAACCTGCAGTAGCACATTTAAGTTTTGGGCTAATTCATATGACAGTTACCAGGCAACACCTAGAAATCCTATAAAAATAATCAAATACATTTCTGTTTTGTCAAATACATTTAGCTTGCCCTGCTAATACTTAGACTTTAGCTCAGCACGCTAACACAGAAGGCTTGAGATCCATTACATTGCCTGTTATCGATTAAAGTCCCTGAATTTGACAGACCTCCTACATAAGCCATTCACCTATTTAATTAGACACACAAAACTGTCATTGCACAAGCATTGAATTCCTACACAGTAGTGTTTCCAGAACTTAATGTAATGGAAAACGTCTGCAGGCTTTTGTTACTTGTTCCCGTGAAGCCATGCACAGTTTGATGGGAACAATATGAGATTGTGCAAGTTCTGCTGGTTGCTTGCTCTCCTCTGGCCACTGTCTGTTAGAGGGGTAGTGAATGTGAATTGTTGTGCATTGAGATCATTCACTTAGCATTTTGTTTTTTTACATTTCTTGTTCACAGAGCACCTGAGGTATTTTGAGTCATGTCGGTCATGAACAGTTCAATGTATAGTGGAAAAGGCATAGGACTAATGTGCTTTGGTACTAAATGTCTCATCTAAAACGTGTCTGGCTCTCCTAGATGGAGAGGGAATATAATTTCCTTTATTTAAAGTGCAGCGATGCCTGTCATATTAATCACGATGAGTGACACAACGGACAAGTCTATTTATATTATACAGCAGGAATCGTCACTGAACATGTTGTGAGAGAAAACACCAGTGCTATATGACTGTGTGAGCTTTACCCTTCACCGTTACTGAGCCGTAACTGAACACTATTGATTTCATTTCTCCATGGAGGTTAGCTAGTTATCCAGTTATCTCTCATTTCTTCACAGTCGCTCTTTCTTATACTTTCTGTTCTTGTGCTTTCTGTTGCATTGTCACCTGCATCGGTGAAACAAACGCCCCTTGTCACGCCCTCCAAGGGTGATACGAATACCTCATTTCCTGTGGCTTGGCACTGGGGGAGCCATAAGCAGGGACAGATGAGAGTCTGATTGGAATAACTGATGCCGACACTCAAAACGGGGCCCCAACAAAACATCCTTTGTTTTTAAAAGGGGGGAAATATACAGTAAAAACTTCTTGCTCCATTGACATACATCCCACACCCAGTCTCATGGTGGTTTGGGAGGAAAAACAGGGAGTTGGACTGAGGGAGAGAGAAGAGGCAGAGGGGGGGTGAGGGGGAGGTTCTGCTGGTGAGAGGTGATGTGGTCTCTATAATTAATTTCACTGGAAAACCCCACACACAACTAGACACACACATCACCTTTAAATACACACATACACGCACACACACACACTAACTTTAAATACATACACATGCATACATATATGTCCACACACACACCATTTTCCCAGTCAGTTGCCTCAGCTTATAACAGTGGAGGCCTCCAATCTCCCCACAGCAGTCCTGAACTACTTTCTCAAACTAATACACTCAGGGGGATTTGGGTCATGCATTTCACTCATCATCCCCTCATTAGATGTATAGAGTTTTTCCTCCCTTTCCCATGAAAATGTCAATTTGCTGTAAGTACGGTGGGAGTTTTCAGAGTGGCAAGCAGCCTGTTAACTTCGAACATGTGCTGTTTTTGAGAAAACAATGCGGTAGTATTCAGCAGCATAATTTGGTATAAGGCGAGCTTGGCCTTAGCCCAGAAAGCGCAGCAGTTGAAAGAGAGTTGCCAGGAAAGCAGAGAGGGGGAAGCCATTCGTGCATTCGAACCCCAGCTAACCACAACTCCCCCTCCCTCCCTCACATCACCACACTTGATATCAAAAGACAAGTACCATATCATGTGTGCATTTGCTCAGAACAAATGGACAGACATTATCAGACACCACACACACACACACACACACACACACACACACAGATCTTTGTCCTTACCCTCTCAGTGTCTCCTGGCCTCGGCGCCGAACCCTCTGCACCTCTCTCTGGTCCACAGAGCCGGTGAAGCGGCTAGCCTGGTATGGTCCATCCCCAGTCTGAGCGCACCTCACATGGACCACCACAAAACACGCCGCTGCCCATCCCAGCAGCACCTGGGCCAGCTTCCCTGATCCCATTGGTCAGTCTGGCTGTTCCTCCAACTGTGTTACCCCCTGTTACCAGTTATCGCTGACTCGTTCACCGTACGGACCCAGGCTGAGCAAACGGCACACACGCTCTAGGATCTAGACCTGGACCCAGACCAAGTCCTGGTGTGCACTCCAGAGTAGGGGCTAGGCAAAGAAGGAAAGGAGATGAAAGTTTAGAAAAACAGGCTTTAAGCATAACTTTAACTTGCATTGGGACTCAAACTCAGGGACTCAGACTCAAACTAATCATGACCCAATAACTAAGTTGTTCATCATTAGAAAAGTTTTTCTAACAACTGAAAAAAACATGAAGGCATTGGCCAAATCATTTTTACCCCGGTGATACATTGTAGGAAGAAAGTGAAAGTGACTATTTTGTGGAAGTTAACTGGTGTGGAGAAATAAAGCTGGGAGAGAGCCATATAATGTGTACAGACACTTTATAGTTCAGGACCAGTTAGGTAAGAATTAATAGTTCACATATATTTAATGACATCCCAGAGATTATTTTGATGAAAACAGCTCATTGCAAGGGATATTAATGCACATCCTGATCATAAATCCAATACATTTTTTTCACAAGTAAACTTTTTTTTTTAACTTGTTACATTTACAGATAATTCACATTTAACAGGATTTTCTGCCCTGTGGCTCACTGCCCATGTTATATTTCTGAGTCTCAAATATTTTCTTTCCCTTAAACTGCAAAATGACAGCCCCGTGCCTAGAGGGAGCCAGAGAGGGGAGAGAGGCAGTAAGGGCAGAGGGATGGTGGAAGGAGGGAGAGCGGAGGTGAAGATGATCAATCTCTCTCGCTCTTTCTCTCTCACGCACACGCACACGCACACACGCACACACACACACACACACACACACACACAGACTCACTTTTAAATTTGAAAAAAAAAAAAGACCAATTAGTAACCTAAATTCAGTTATTCACATTATTATTCATTATGTGATTTAACGGAGTCTGGGTTTCTAAATCAAATTAGTTTTCAATTACCAACCCCGAACATATAATCCTTCAAGCCTGCCCTGACTGCATTAGGCCATATTACATTGAAAAGTATCCAAAGTCCAGCTGGACAGCCATGAGGTTTATTTTCTCTTCTCCGCCTCATCATAGGCCGGCTTTAAGTCTGAACTATGGGGCCCTGGTGATATATAACCTCAATACTGGAATGGGCATAACAGGCACTAAGACAGAGCGAGACAGAAAGAGGCTTTTAATACATCCTAATATTTATATTATTATGGATTAATCAGTATTAAAAAACGTATTTCTTTCGTTTTTTCGTTCGTTTTTGATGAAACAGTTATTTGGGGGCAAAACCACTATTATAACACTGTAACATTCCTACTGGGATTCATGGTGTGTCCAAGTACTCACTAGTGAGTTTATACTGACCCTATTGGAAGTTATGGTGTTTTTCATCTCTTATGGTATTACTATAACATTCATGTAGCTACTTTTGCTGCGATATTTATTTAATAACCTTCTGAAAATGCACTCTAGGATTCCTATAGTATCTTGTTTCGTAAGGGAGAGTCATAAGTAAATAAGAAAACAACTATTTTCAACTGAAATAAGACAAGCACAAAAACTTCAGTTGCTTGCAGTGTGAAAAATGAATGAGGGCGGGATCAATGCCGAACAAAAGAAATGCCTGATCAATTACCGAGTGGCAGGGCAGTGATCTACTTCTGCAGCCCGAGAGTCCACTGTCAAATTATCGTCCTGCATTATCAATGAATTCAATGATCAGTGGAGTACAATAGCGGGCATGTGTTTTAAATAAACAAAAGCATTTTTCATCATTATTACGACAGACAATTATAGTAATCCTATAATGGATATTATCCAAATATCACAACAAAACTAAAGTCCCTAGAGGGATATTACAGTGATGCCATAGGAGGTAAAATACCATAAAGTACCACAAGGTCACTAAACTCACTATAGAGTACCACAGACACACTATAGGTCTATGAGGAATAATACAGTGGTTTTTCGTTATGGTTCCTTTTGCTACATGTGAATAATACGAAGCGGCTGTGGAAACAACTTGCTGCAGGTTGACAGAAAGACGAATATGGTATTTCCCCATTATAGCTGCTCTGAACTGAGCTGTGCATGTCACCGCAACTTTATGAATGGGGAAAACGCAACATCAGCTCCTGCTCGCTGAAACACACGTTAAACCAAAGAGGGAGATGAGGTTGCTGCGCCTTTTTATTCCGTTTTATTTGCCAGGAACCGCTTCCCAAAGTATGAAAATCCAACAAAGGGAACGATCAAACTGTCGCTTTTTTTTCTTAAAGTTTCTCATAAAGCCGGTAAAAACTTCCGCGCCTTACCCGCACAGGGACTCATTTTCCGTTTTGACCAGATTTTTTTCCACCCTGCTGCACCTTAATTATGCGACTTGACACCCACTCTCTTTATCACACATGCATAAAGCAATAATCTCCTGAAACAGCACATTCCTAACACAATAGTGACTATCGAGGCAATTGATAACTATTCGTAAACCAATAATGCACAATACCTTGCAACGATTGGAGTGCCTTGGCGTCGAGGAGCCCAGAGTCGGAATTTGAGACAGGATATGTGCCCCAGAACGGAATATTGAACTGTAGCCTTGTGAGAAAAAGAGAAAAGTTAAGGAATTGCCCTGATTGGGAGAGGGGAGGGGACATAGGGAGAGGGAGAGAGAAGGGGGGCAGTAACGGACTGCAGGACAAACCCACATTCCTCAAGACTCCTAGAGCTGTTATAACAGGGGCCAAGCAGAGAAACCTTCACACTATGGCTGACATGACTTCACTAACATCATTCTGAAGTAACACTTCTGCAGCCTACCAAACAGGATAAGGGTCTCAGTCAAAGATAATAATCTGTGTTGATTGTAAACCAAAAACACTGAGCTGTAAAAACTAGCCAACAATGTCCACAGGCACATCATTATCCAACATTATCCAAAAGAGCTCCTGATGGCTCATGGTGACAATTCAAAAAAGAGAGTGATTGTGGCATGGCATTCATTCCCTCTTATTCTAAAAGACATGATTTGACTTCTATGTCTAATTTCATAATTGGGGGTTCACAAGTAGTTCAACGCCCCCCCATTATCTGTCAATAACAGGCAGTCAATTTGTAAATGAATGTTAAGAGCAAAGCCTAAAGAGCATGCTACTCTTTCACTGTGACAAGTTTACGCTTGCTATTTGGATAGTCCTGCTATTTACTGCCTTGGCCCACTGGGGCTTGTGATTGACGTATCCTTGTGCTTTGTTGCCACTAGTACTGATAGGAAGTTAAGTTAAGAGAGAGGCCATCTGGGTGGTATATTGGTGAGGACAGCTGAGCACATCTCAAATGTTGCTACCTACTGAGTTACACTCTTAACAAAAATGGTTCTATGTAGTACCAGAAAGGAGATTCCTTCAGCTTGTACCGTTGCAACTGGGACAGCAGGGTGGTGGAGAGAGTCAGGACACGGTGCTTCAACCTGAGGATGAAGGTTCAAGCCCCCGTAGTGCCAACATGTCCTGCTGAAGTGTCCATGAACAAGACACTGAACCAGTGCCAGCGGCGCTGCTCTTTAACCCATCAATCAGGATAGACCATTTCATGTATAACCATTGATAACCTGGGTTATCAATGGTTAACGCCTTCAGAAGGAAGAGGCTTCACGGCTAAACTATCAAGGTCTGTTGGTGTTAAGAGCTTTCAAAGTCAAAATTCAACCTCTGAAGAACCATTTGGTTGTGTCAGGAACCACGTGGTGATATATGGAACCACTAATGGTTCTGCCAATAGAAGTAAGGAACCATTTAGAGGATCAAAAGGTTCCTCAAACTGTGATGGTGCTATAAAGCACCATGTAGCCCACAAAGACCCTCAAAAGAACCATCTTTTTGAGTGTAGGGACCCTGTTTGTCTTAGGAAACATGAGGACAACAAGCAGAGCAGTGTTTACCAGGGACGGCCACGCTAAAACAGTCTCCTCTCCGCTTTCTCTTCACACACAGGTTTCGTAGGGGCCGTGGTCATAAATACTGAGCTGCTACACAAGCTACACAACAGGGCACAATGCAGACTGGGAGGCTCCCAGAGGGAAATATTTCGCTCAGAGTCATCTTTTCTCAATTAACAGGGATGATCTCAGTTTTGTATCATTTTGTGATCACCTACATCTGAAATGTTTCTGCTAAAAAAACTATCTGTCTCTCTAGGAGCAAGGAGGAGGTAACATAGAGAAAACATTCTTGAGACTTCTTGAGATACATCTGAAGATGCTAACGTGACATATAAGGGTAATAAGCTCCTACTATATAGCTGCTACACCCACGGATTCAATAGGAAGATGCAGCAGTATGTGAAAACATGTTTGAGAAGAAGCATCCAAATCGTAGGAGTCATGAAACAGTCATATTGGATTTTCATTGAGCTCTTTCTCCAATCACATGGTTTCATGCTTGGAGACATATTCAGAGTTAAATGATACTTATTTAGGATCATTTGGAGATCTCTAGTTTTGATCAGAGTGAGCTAAACATGCGCTCATACAGTACATGGTTGTCTTTTCAGTTGAATTTGAGAGCCTTGAGTCTCATCTTAGAAAGAGCTCATTTGTGCCTCGGAGAAATAAAGGTTATCCATATGTGATCTTGGATTTTGTTTTCCTGTGGGCTATACACTCATTTACTTTCCCTTCTCTGAGCATAGCACATCCGCACGAGTCTAAAAGGGTTATGGTGTATTGACGTAAAGCTATTGTCGTAACATATTTGGGCCGTTTCCAGGACAAAGATGCACAAAGTTGGATAATTACTCTCATGTGCATTTGAGTTTTGACTCTGTTAGACCTGGCATGATCAGAATTCGCCCAGCTGAATGAACAGACCACAGCCAGGATTTCTGGAGAAGTGATGTAAAAGTAGTTTAGTAGTTTGGTTCTCTTAATAGAAAAATCCCTGATTAGTTTGGCTGTTTTGTCATTTCCAATAAATCACATTTAGTATTCTCACACTCGCACACACACATACAAACGTATAGAAACATAGACCAGTGCACTACAAGCTGCACGTTTGTGAACATACTAATATGGAGCATAGAGCACGCTGTAGGATTAGCCTTGAACATGTAGCAGAGTCCCAGGATGATTTGTGGTCGCAGCAGAAGCTCTCAGGGAGACTCACAGTCTCACACTGACACCATGAAAGAGTGGGAAGGATGGGAACAAAGAATCAGACCCTTTAGGAGTCTCTAGCTTATGTGTGTTTCCTCCTCTCTCTTTCTCTTTCCCTCTCTTTCCCTCTCTCTCTCTTTCTGTCTCCCTCTCCCAGCAGCCCCTCCCTCTCCCCACTAAACAGAACCACATTTCGCCAGCAGAGATCTGGGCTATAGTGAAAACACACCACTGTCTGTGTGTATTGGACATGCAGAGCCCAGGGAAATACTTTTACTCGCCCTCCCTATCCCCACTCCCTCTTTTGGTTGCTCTTACTTCTCTCTCTCTCTGTTTCTGTCTTTCTTTCAAACACTCACACATGTGTACGCACATATGTAAACACACACACAACACATATGTCACACAAACTAGAAGCTGCCTAAACCAACACCCAAGTGCAGTGTATGCTTGTGATTGGACATTACCAGGGCTGAGAAGACACTGTACACTGAATTCATGCTGAGAGGTTTGGTAGTGCTATAGAAATGCTCAACAATACAAGCATCAAGAGGACCCATGTGTTTCTATTTTTACAAGATGAAGTTGCATTGTCGGTATAAATGATTGTTATTCCATGTTAGAAAAATGCTCTTAGTGAGACTTGCCGTTGGTGCTAAAAGCATTGTGACGATTACATGGGCCCACGCTGATAAAAGCAAGCTGTTTGCTTTACATGGACCAGGCTGAAATGTTACATGTGCCTGGTCTACTAGTAGTAGGAGTGGTGGCTTTGAAAGTCGTTGCCGCGCTGAAGCTGGGGTCCCTCTCACGGTTCACATGATATGAAGGATGACAAGGCAGTACAAAAACCAGATGAGGATCGCTTGGTCCGCTTATGAGGCTGCCAAATACACACACACACACACACACGTACATACACACTCACATGAAGCCCGTGTACCATTCTGGTCCCACCTCTCAGGAGAAGGAATACCACGAATGTCACTTTTAATTCCTGATATTTTTTCATTGATGGGAGGGATGTCATGATGCTGGTAGTTTTTGTCCTTGTGTGTGTGTGTGTGTGTGTGTGAGTGCGCTTAAGCAAATGTAACAGGTTTCATTCTGTGTTGTGTTATTTATTGAAGACACTGCCACGACTGGTTCAATGAATGGGTTTTATTCACAATGGTCTGCTTGCATTGGAACAGTAGAAAACAATGTTGATACAGTCTCACAGTGCTCTACTGCGTCTTCTGCGTTGAATGCAAGTAGCCAAGAGGACGAACGTTAGCTGTGCGAAAAGTTTCCGCCCACTATGGAATAGTCAAAAATACTTGCTTTTGAGTTATGAGTGAACTACAATTGTTTGGGAATATATTCTGAAAAACAATTTACTGTAAGACATCAATATTGCGCAATGTCTTTTAGAAATGTTTTTTCAAACCAGGAAATCACCCTCAAACAATGACATGTTCACCCTGTCCTTCAAGATAAAATACCTATTAAAAATAAGGTAGCATTATTCCTCTGCACATACCAATAAAAATAAAAGTCCCTGTTTATAATCTAGTGCAATAACATCACTCTGTTACACATATGCGTGTGTGTGTGTGTGCATGCTTGTATGTTAGATTCTTGATGTGATGCCCAATCTCGCTCAGTGCTGATGGAAGGAACCAAGAGAGACCACCGGGGACCTCCAAGAGCCTCCAAGAGGGGGCTTTCAGATTGTCTTTGGCCCAGCCAGGAGATCCATCACTGGGCCAAATCACTTCCATGACAGCCTCTCAACAGGGAGAGATTCATAGCCAACATTAGTCATACTGTACTGCTCATAGGGGTGAACCGGGTCATATCTGGGTCATCAGAGGTATAATTGGCCCAGAGGAGTTCATGTTAAAGGAGTTGTTTCCATGAGGAAATATTACAGCTCTGGTGCTCTTGATATAGCTCTTTAATATATTTCTGGCTGTCCTAAGGGCGCAACAGAGAGGAATTACATGATGCAAGGTGTAAAACTCCAAAGGTCGTAATTCGTATGAAAGTTCCCACATAGACCAACAGTGTTTTGTCCTGAGAAAGTTTTTTTTGATCAACACATCTTGGCTTTCAGAAAAGATGTAGAGGTGATATGAGAACACAGAATACTTAGTTCTGTGTCTTAAAGGGCCAAAGAAGAAGAGAAGAGAAGAGAAGAGAAGAGAAGAGAAGAGAAGAGTTAGCTAGAGAAAGAGAGAGGGCGGGGAGTAAAAGCAGGCAATTTTCAAGCATTTTTTAAAGATTATTTTCATCCGAAGCAAGACAAAGTCAAATGAGGCAACGATAAAGCTCGCTGAAGCCAAGACCAAGACCTCAAACAAGAGAAGAAAAACAGACCGTCCTGTAGTTTGTGTACATCACTCACTGCCACAGTTCTCATTTTCCACACTGCACTCACTGATTCGCTGCCTGGGAGGAGGTCAGCGTTGGCAGCGCAGAGGTGAGAGAGTGTGTGCGTGTGTTTGTGTGTTTGTGATGTGTGTGTGTGTGTGTGTGTGTGCATGTCTGTTAAGGTGGGGCTGAGGAAATAGTGGTCGTTTTGGTGGTGTCATCATGGTCTTGGGGTTTGTGGTCGGAGCCTGTGGGGTCAGGGCGTGAGTGTTGCCGGGTCTAGAGATGATCCCAGCTGGGAATCCTGTGGTGCGCTGGCGGTTTATCTCTGGGTGGAGGAAAATACAAGCACTGCACCACACACACACAAACAAGCACACACTCACATACACTCATAGATAGATAGATAGATAGATGGTGTAAGTCAACTATCAAATTTGACCAGCTCACAGTTCAACAACACACAGTTCACCCAACCTTACTGCTCTTATATATATATATATATATAAATGTATCTGGTTGGGTATGTCCTGTGTCCTCAGGCTCGACGGGGTTATTTTAGGCCCATCACTCCTCTGACATCACCCTAATTGTATCTGCAGCCGCTCTCTGATTTTAAAGATCTCACTGGGAATACAAAGTCCTCAACGTCTCCTCACGTGCAGGGCAACAGAATACCCCCTCCCCTTTCCATCCTCCTCTTTTTCCCTCTCCTTCTCCTCCTTCCATCCACCCCTCCTAAAACTTTTACAACCACACCTTTGTGTCTAGCCGTTAATGTATAGATCCTACGTACTGCCCAGTTCTTCATCTCCATCTCAGTTTTCTGTTCCAACTTCTCCTCTTCCTTCTTCTTTTGGCTCATCCCCTCTTCTTTCTCTCTCTCTCTCTCTCTCTCTCTATCTATCTTTTTATTTTTTTTCCTCCTTCTTCCATCCCTTGCTTACAAGGCAGGCATCTCTAGCCTCACCTCACCCAGAGCACTGCTCTGCTCCGCTCTGAGCCTTGGCCCGGTGCAGCTGTACTGCCCCAGTGATGCAGTGGGAGAGGAATGCAGTACTTCAAAGTACAACATGAGCGGAGACAAAGAACGGCAGTGTTCAAGGGGGATGAGAATGTGTCATCTCATAAAATAGCACACAAACACATTGGTCCACTTATGCAAGGTTAGGCTACGGAGGAGGATGAGGAAGAGGAGAGGTGAGGAAGACCTCCCTCACATGTCCTCAGTCTGCTTTGTGAGAACGGGAAGAGGAAGAGGCGGGTATACACGTGAGGTTTTCCCCCAGTGATGGGGCACATTATAACTTGCACTCTGGGCAGCCCTCTCAGCCATGGTTAAATGACTGTTAAAACATACAGTGGGGAGAAAGATGGAAGGTGGGGTGGGGGGGTTGAAAGAGGCGTTGGAAGGATTGATGGAGAGAGAGAGAGAGAGAGAGAAAGGCTGATGTGGCTGATATGACTGATATGGCTGATGTTTGTAGGACTTCGGCTTCAGCGGGCCGTGCAGTAAGACTTCCTGGATGAGAGCTCAGAAATTCCATAACCCTTGTAACTGCAAAAGACAGAGGTTGGATCCCCCTCAAAAAAAAGAAAGAAATGAGAAGAGAAAAGAGGCAAAGAAAGAAATGCAGCAAGATTCCAAGAGAGCGGAAAGAATCCTCAGACTGCTTGCTAACAGTTTGAGGGGCTAATGGCTTTCAGATGTGCGCGACGTCTTTTTGTTTTCAAAGGAGCATAAAACATCATTCCCGTCTCCGAGGAATCCAAATAACGGCTGGAATTCACAGACGAAAAATTCACAACAGAGCTGAAAACTAAATATTTATCTCCTGTTCTCCAACTTTACAAGTACCTCAACTTTTCTATATTTGCAGACGGGCCAACATCCTTCCAGTCGTCTCTTAGGTAGTCCACATTTTTGGATTCCAGACTTTCCTCTGATGTTAACATTTTCTCTTTTGCAGTGTTTTAATGGGTGTAAGACGTTTGGGGGGGTTTCTCCCTATTTCCTGTTCAAACCTTGGGGGAGCTGGGTCTTGGACATGGTGAGGTCATTTCTCGCTCCAACTGTAAAGTTAACTGCAGAAGGGGGAGACGGTGGAGCGTTACAGTTTCCCTGTCCACTCTCAACCTCATGTACTCTACGGCTGCCCCATGAGGGGCCGGGGGTTCAACACTCTTCTACTTTCCCAGTCAAAAACATGTGTTGTGATAAATGTAATACATTTAAAAAAGGTATTGTTTGCCAGCTTATACAGACACACTGAGTAACCGTGAGGCAGATAGACTGTTAGCTCCACTAAGGTAGCCCAGTGCCCCCATATAAACCATCCATCATCCTCACATCCATAAGAAGCAAGATCCACATAGTTTCATTTTAGCCTGAAAAACATTCAACTGTATTTACTCACGCCATATTTACTCCACCTCTCTTCTCTCCCACCCAAAGTCACGCTTATTCAGTAAAACTGGGAGTGCCGAACCATGAATTTATCATTATTTAGTATTACAAAATAAAACATTAACCATGTCTTAAACTCATATTCTCACCAAAAATGCAGAAGCAAAAATACAATTTGGAAATACATTTATAGTTACTTTTACAATGTTTGGCAACCAAAAGCTTTCATTGTTAACAATAGAATATTTTAGGTTAACTTGAAATTCACCATAGTTAAAAAGAAGGGATAAGAGATAAAATGGGAAAATTAAAGTCACTTAATTTAATTCAAAATAACTAAGAATTAATACATTTTCAGTCAAAGGTTTTTGCTTTATAAAAATGTTATATACCATATTAGAACGAAACCCTTCAGGAATTCTCCCCAAGGCCAGCATCTGTGGTGAGTTTGTGGGAGTCCCTATTGAGGTGTGGTCCTCCAATATGCTTGGGGTGAATTATGCCACTGAGAAAAAAATGAAAAGGGTGAAAAATGAACCCTAATGCTCCTTCTCCCCCTCTCCTTGGCTCATAGGGGGGGATGGGCCGGGACAGCAACAAAGGAAATGGTGTCTGGGTTTTGGAACAATCCATCAAGCAGAACCTGAGTGTAACAAGTTTGATATGTCCTCCGTCCCTCCACTTGAAATGTTTGCACTTTAGCGTGCCATAAACTTGTCATTTCCATTCCCGTGGAGTAATAATTTGCCCGCTGCCGAAGTACGTATATACCTGTGTGCATTAAAACTCTACTGTAGTCTCATGTTTTAAAGGCTATACTGTATGTTCATAATTTAAAAGTTCAAAACTCACTCTGCGGGGAAAGGGGCGTCCCTAAGGTATGAAGATAACCTAAGGTATGAAGATAAGTCTTGTCCCATCAGCCTATCTGGAAGGAGTTTTCATACTGCACATTTTAGCCGGAGGTCATCCTTATCCCTTGGCAAAGAGTTAGTCTAGAGCTTTCTTAGCCACTTTTCACAGTTAGCTAAGACTTAAACTCTACAATTCAGGGCCTAACCCTGTTCAAGAGTTGGGCTATTTGTCCCTGGGCAAGAAGTTTGTTTAGAAGTTAGTCTAGTTAAGTTCTCTTGCCTACCTATGTTGAATGCACTTATTTTAAGTCACATTGGATAAAAGCGTCTGCTAAATGACTGTAATGTAATGTAATGTAATGTTAAAGGTCCATTTAAGCCAGGATGGAAAGGGTGCTGCAGTGCTGTTACCCTGGGCTAGGCGCAGTGTGAAAAGGACTAGTGTGGTCTAGGGCTTTAGCAGAAGGAGGCCTGGATTGAAGCAAAACAACAAAGGCAAAGCTCAAGTTTCAGGCTTTGGCTTCATGGTTGCACTGACAGTCTTCGGTGAAAGAGGGAGATAGATAGAAAGATGCACAGAGGGAGAGTAAGAAAGTGTGTCTATATATGTGTGTGTACTTGTGCCTTGTCCACTCAATGACATCTACTGTTAGAGGCTTTATCTTAATTAATTTCCCATTTCCACACATAGCTACCTAACTTCCTGAATCTGTTCACACTTTATGAGTCATGAGCTAACCAGAAGCCTGCAGTGAAGAATCACATGCAGCAAAGTGGATCATCCAAAACATCAGCCTCAACATCGCCTTCCTTGAAGCTGGACCCTGTCTCTTATTTTTCCTTTCTGTCACTGTGTTCTCTTTCTCTCTTCATGTTAGTAGATCTAAGTGAGCAAAAAGTCTAGTTCTCTATCGGCCAAACGGTGTCTCCATGTTTCCTTGTAGAAGAGAAAGAGTCTTTTTCTCTCCTTCAGTCTGCTTGCTTGACTCTTAAAGAGAAGGAATAAGTTAATAAGCAGTGAACAGGAAGTAGGTTCTCAAGTGAAAGGATCGAGGGGCAACATCATCTCCCTCAGTCATAATAAACCAGGAGGCCGTGGTTTCACTGTACTCCCATACTGACCAGGCCCCAGGCTCCCATTGCTTGGTTGTTTTTTTACACTCTCTCTCTCTCTCTCTCTCTCTCTCCTCAACTCTTGCTGTACCATCGCTGCTTGTTTATCGAGCAGACCCTGAACCAACCACTTGCTTCGTTGATTTGCTGAAAAACTGAGAGCCATCGGCTCCCCAGCGCCATTAATGTTGGAACCTAGCAGCTCCTGAACTTGGAGGTGTGCAAAACGTGAAAATACTTAAAGTGAAACATCATTATACCACAATACAAAAATCATCATTCATCATTCCAAGTACAATGAGTTCAGTCTACTGACCAATGTCCTCCATCTGGATACTGGATCGCTCCCATAACAAACACATTTCAATCTCTGTCAGCAAAGAATAAATGTTTACCCATAAATGTTAGCTTGCCGTCTGCAGAACAGGTGAAGATAGCTGTAGGACAATCTGATCAAAGTCAAAGGATTGAACATAATATGGTCTCAAGCTTGCATCATGTCCTCGTTTTTATTAACATTCCAATCCACCAAAGCACTCTAATGATTTATAATCACGTCCAAGTATGAATATCCTGCTTGACCTCACTGACCACAATAACACACCACCAGCCCGGTCTGCGCACATGCGTGTGCACACACATGCATTAGTGCGAGTACACGCGAGCGCTTGTGTGTGTGTGTTTGTGTTGTCAGCGCGTGGGCTGGAAAAGCCACAAAACCCCATTTATGGGTGTGAAACTCTAGTAAAGCAGGTGTACTCTGGACGAATGGGGGAACGGGATGGCCAGCCAGCCAGCCTGCTGCCTGACCTGCGCTGCCGCTGCACTGTGATCATTACACGTTTGAACAACAGATGCTAAGATGCTTGTAACATCCTTTTAACCTACCTGCCTATCAGCATTCCTTCCACCTTTCATCCATCCCATCTTGCCTTCGCCTCACACACGCTTCCTGTTCAGCTGCAGCTGTTTTCAGAAGGACTCCGAGAAAAAGGAGGAAGAAGAGGAGAGGACGATCTGTTGGCATTCAGGTGTGTGTGAGTGAGAGTGTGTGCGAGCGAAACAGAGAGAAAAGGGAGAGGAGAGACTGGTACACTCAGTCTGATGAAAGGGAAGGGACAACATCGACACTTTGTGCTGCAATACAGCAACAAAACGTATGTAGTGTACAGCTCCCAACACAACAAATGACCAGAATGCCTCTCTGATCCGCTGTATGGGAAACTGATTTCACATCCCCCTATCAACACAAACAGATCCTTTTGTTCATCAGCCACATTCCCCGTTGCCTGCGACTGTCTGTGACACATTTGTTTAGGGTCAAACCTCTATTGCTGGAAGACACGCATATGCTCCGAGGCCTATTAAAGTGGCGTATCAATGGACCACCCAGGAGTTTTACACAAACCAAAAGAGGGCGCAGGATTTAGTCTAGGAACAGAGACGTAGTGACACTGGGGCAGATCTGAAGAGATTATGAGTCAATTTTCACGCTCTGAACTGCTAATGTATACAGACAGTGCACACACACACATGTGCGCGCAGGCACACACACACACTTGCACGCATGCATACACACTGAAGCACGTACATGTACATCTACATTTAGTATCACAGTACGTGGCTGTGTGGTCACTGCCGTTGTCGTTTTTTTTCTGAGGGCCAGTTTAGGTTGAAGGCATCAGGTGGACAGCTGTGTTTCACTGCTGTCATGTGGAAAACCTCATAACTCCTATTTTGGTGATGTTCATGTTTTCGCTTCAGTTATAGGATTACATCATCCTCTTTTGGGCTTCCAAAACCTTTTGGATAATGTCAAAAATGTGTTGTCATCAAACTGAAAAAAGTTGTTTTTCTTAGTTTTTTCACCTGACGGCACCAGTTTGCAACATCGTGATACTATCTCTCTCTCTCTCTCTCTGTCTCTCTCTTTCACACACACACACACACACACACACACACACGCACATTTTTTACACTCTTATCTAATTCAGTCGATTCGGGTCACA